>OX104061.1:54700-303137 GCA_944474145.2 Dicrocoelium dendriticum | reverse complement strand
TGCTCAGTTTGGGGATGTACTCAATGCACTACCGAATGGTAAGAGGGGACCTGATTCTCACGTATCGTATTTTGACGGGTAAGATTGGTCCGGATTTGTCAGGGCTATTTAGTCCCGCTACGTTACCTAATCTCCGCGGTCACCCACTGAAACTGCATAAACCACGGTCTGATAGGATTAGGACGAAAACTCGTCTATCGCGCCGAATTCGCTTCCAGATCACGTGGTTAGGGAACCTACGGTTAAGGGTTTTGCGCGCCAGCTCGATACTCTTGGGTGGCAACAGCAAACTTTTCCTTTTTCCTAGCCGACTCACCTTCATTTTTCAGTTCTTTTTTAGTGACTCAAATATCTTGGTACTCCACATGCTTAGCTCTTTCCACTTTCTCTTTTGCCTTCTTAGTTTACTTTTTTCTCTTCACGTAACCGACCCAGCAGGGACTGCTAGGGCAGGATACGTGGGCATTAATTGGTTGGACAGGGTGTGATGCGGTCTTTGTTTTAGGTCCATCAATATTTCAAAGTTCGCCAACCCCTGGTTCAATGACCCGCCGAAGAAGGAACACACGGGATAATCCTATCGTTCCAGTCCCGCTTGGACTTGATCTTCGTTGGCCCAAGTAGATATTAACACTGATTCCGTGATGAAACTTCTTGAGGTAGATCCGTATAGCTCACCCAGCCCTGATGGATTGCATCCATTGTTCCTCAGGACTGTGGCGGAGTACATAGCTTCACCCATGTCAAGTCTTTCGTCGCTTACTAGAAGCTGGCCGTCTTCCTTCAGCTTGGAATGTGAGTATCATCAAACCCATCTACAAAGGAGGAAGTCGACATGATCCTGCAAATTATCATCCAATCTGTTTGACGTCAGTAGTATGTAAAGTTATGGAACGGATTCCAAAACAAGCTGTTACTCTTCATCTTGGGGGACAGAGGGTCACTTCTTATGCCCAGCATGGGTTCCGAAAAGCAAGCTCCTGTACTTCGAACTTGCTCGTTGCTAAGGAGACCTGGATATGGTCGCTAGACGGCAAGCGCTTGGACGTTGTGTTTGTTGACTTCAACAAAGCTTTTGACAAAGTCCCACATGAACGGGTTCTGTTTAAGCTCCAAGGAAGCGGTATTTTTGGGAACCTGTCTTGGATCTCCCACTTCCTAAACGACCGCTCTATACAAGTGAAGGTGAATGACATTTTCTGCTCCTGTTCTCATGATGGGGTCCCACAGGGCTCTGTCCCCGGTCCCCTACTTTTCAGTATCTTCATCAACGACTTACCATACACTCTTCAGACGGATTGCCTAATCTACACTGACAACCTAAAGCTATGGATGGAAGTATCCAGCCTTGAAGACATTGACAGATTACAATCTCCGCTCGATCTACTCCATGATTGGTCGATTAAGTGGCAGTTGTCCGTAAATCGTGCTAGATGCTCTGTTCTCCCAGTTGGCTCATCTAACCCATTTGGAACTTACCACATTGGTGGTTCCTTGCTCAGAAGCGCAATCCAAGAGAGGGGTCTTGGAGTGATAGTATCGTCAGACCTCAAATCTATTCAAGACAGTCTGAAGAGTGTCGCCGCGGCCTACGGGATGTTCCATTCTATACGTAGAGGATTTTCTCTCCTGACCCCGAGACTTTTCCGACTCCTGTTTGGCTCGCATGTACGACCGATTCTCGAATACGGGCTACCCGCTGTCTACCCTGTCACCAAATCCGAATGTGATATGATAGAGAAGGTTCAACGGCGTGGATCCAAATCCGTCCCTGAGTTACGAGACCTGTCGTATCCACTCCGACTTCAACGACTGATCTTTTTCTCTCTAGGTTACCGCTGTCACCGCGGAAATTTGATATTCACGACTTATTCTCAGAGGAGAACAGGGTTGCGAGTTGCAGGACTTCTTTCCACTCAACACTGAGAGTTCGACACGAGGCCACCGCATGAAACTGTTCGAACCGAGGAATCTCCGTGTGCGGCTCAATTTGTCCTTATCAACTCGCGTAGTGAATGGTTGGAACCGGTTGCCGGATCTTATTGTTGATGTTGAGGCAGAGGAACTTTTCAAACAACTGTTGGATTCTCACCTGAACGCGCTGGGATTCCACTACCTCTAAGAGAGCTACAGTGGTCCCAGCGGAACCTTGTGCAGCAATGACCCACGCCATCTCCGCAATGAAGGAGCTGACAAAGAATCTTCCTTGTGCTCTCTGTCATCCAATGATCCAATGAAACTCGCTTGTCGCGCCGAGTTATTGAACGTTGGAAGTCGCTTCCGGAGCACATCGTTAGGGAGTCTACGGTTGAGGGTTTCGAGCGTCAGTTAGATGCTCTTAATGGCAGTACCAAACCTTCCCCTTCTCCTAACCGACTTGTATCTTCAACTTTCCCTTCGTTTTTTCAATTTCTTCTCACACCTTAGTATTATCATTATTTGGCTGACATTCCTCTTGTTTTCTTAGATTACCCTTCACTCTTTTACTTCATATAAACCGGCCTGGCAGGAACTGCTGGGCAGAAAAATGTGGGCAGTAATTGGTTGGACAGGGTGTGATGCGGTCTTTGTTTTAGGCTTTTCAACATCTCAAGCAGACCTATCGATTCCCCATCCGACGATACGCAAAAGTAGGAACATTCACGAGATTATCCTATCGTTTCGGTCCCAACTGAACCTGAACTGGATACAATGCAAGACATGGTTCCGACTACATGAGGGGACTTCACCGTGCTGGCTACCTTGAACCCCTTCAAATCAGCCGGTCCTGATAATGTACATCCAGCAGTAGTCAAGCCGCTAGCTGACATTCTTCAGCACTCTGTTATGGAACCATTCGACTTGTCGCTTCAGGAAGGAGATCACCATAGTGGCGATTCACAAGGGGGATCCAAATCGGAGCTTTTTAACTATGGGCCTGTCAGTCGAACCTGTCTTGCTCAAGTGTTTAGAAAAGCTTGTAAGAAACCGGATTTGTGAGCACTTGGCGGAACATAATCTAATTAGAGCGGAACAGCATGGTTTCATTAAAAATAAGCCGTGCCTCACTAACCTGCTGTGTTTTCTATATGAGCTTACTCGATATCTTGATGACGGGATTCAGGTGGTGTGTTATCTCGACTTTAGTGAAGCTTTCGACTCAGTGAATCACGTTTCTTACTTGAGAAAGTGACATAGTTTGAACTGCATTCCATGTTCCTATCTTGGGTGTCGGAATTCCTACTGAGAGAGCGTTTCGAGTTAGAATCGGAGATATGAATTCTCGTATGGGCACTGTCTACAGTAACGTTCCCCAAGGATCGGCACTAGGTCCATTATTGTTTCTTATGTTTATAAACTACCTGGCCCCTCTTCTTGAAGACCGCTCTTCCATGTTTGCCGATGACACAAAGCGGGTCAGCAGGGACAACCGATCAACACTGACCAAGTATATCATCAGTGTGATTAACTGGTCGAAGCAGTGGGATTTGCATTTAAATGCCAACAAAGGCCAATTATTGACCACTAGCAGAGACGGGTTTGCAGTGCAAACTTCCGCTGGGTCTTCCTCCTTCCAATGCACCAACCAGGCAAGTGATTTAGGAGTCGTCATGGCGAGCGATTTTAAGCCTTCGGCGCAGTGTCGCTATGCTGCCAACAAAGCGCGACCAGAACTGTTTCGCTTCAGGAGGGCACCTGAATAACACCAAGCCAGAAATTTTCCAGCCATTGTACAAGGCAGTGGTTAGGCCACATCTGGAGTACTGTATTCAGGCTTTGCCGCTTTATCTCCGGGAGATGTTATTTGCATGGAAAAGATTCAAAAACTGGCAACAAGACTAATGTGGAAACACTCATGAAGGTCGCTTTGGGTTGTTTTCGCTGGAGCGGCGTAGACTGAGAGGCGATTTCGTAGCAACTTTTAAGATCATCAGAGGCCTTTGTGCCATCAAGCCTACTTCGGATCACTTGTGTGGCCATCGTTTGAAGCTCAACCAACAGAGGGCTCGATTGGACATCCGGGCCAAGTTTTTCACGAACTATTTGGTTCGCAGCTGGAATAACTTTCCTTCTGAGTTAGTGAGCTGCGAAACTGTAGCAGCCTTCAAATCAGGTTGGAATATGTGCGGTTCCAAAAGTAACAAGTGTAATTGTTAAAATATTAGAGAAGCTGGTAAGAGGTGCTCTGGAAAAACACTTGACTAAGTTCAGCTTACTCAGCCCGTCTCAACATGGGTTCCGCAGAGACCACACTTGTTTGACTAACTTGTTGATTGTTTGAGAGTGCTGGGCCGTGGCTGGGGATCAAAGACAGGCGGTGGATGTTTTGTTCATTAACTTTTCTAAAGCCTTTGACACCGTACCGCACTGTCGTCTTTTGTTTAGACTGGAATCCTACGGCGTTTCAGGCCGTATTGAAATCGCTTCCGGCTTTCCTGGGAGGTAGGCAGATGGGCGTTCGAGTGGGTTCAGGACTGTCTTCCAGACACACCGTCCTGAATGGTGTTCCTCAGCGCTCCGTTTTTGGATCTCTACTCTTTGCATTGTATGTGAACGACCTCTCTTAGAAGCTTAAGGCACCATCCATTATGTTTGCGGATGACTTGAAATTTTGGAATACAGTGAGCGATTCTGATGGTCTCGCGGCTTTGCAGACAGCTCTTGACAAGCTTTTGGAGTGGTCAGATTTGTAGCAGCTGTCAACAAACCTTGCTAAGTGCTCAGTCCTGAGCATAGGATCATGCACTTCCATAACTCATTACTTACTTGGCGGAAATGTAGTACCTCAAGCGACTGAACAAATAGGCCTGGGTATCTCACTATCCTCTGACTTCAAATCTAGCGAGAACTGGACGACTGCTACCCGCCAGAGTTTCCGAATGCTGCGGATGATCTACAGGTCATTCGGCACCATAACAAATGAAATGTTTGTTACATTGTTCTCAGCTTTTGTCAGGCCATACTTGGTGTACTGCGGGCAGACCTGTCCTCTATATTTGGTCCGCGACAAAATGGCAGTCGAACGAGTTCTGAGGATTGGCACGAAAAAGGTGCAATGATTGTGGCACCTCTCGTATCTTGATAGCCTGTTCAGGTCGCAGATATTTTCACTGCACTATAGGTACCTTCGGGGAGACCTGATTCTTACGCACCGTAAGACCAGCAAGACCGGCAAGATTGGGCCTCATCTAACCAGACTTACATGCTGCTCGGATGCTATCTCTTCGTGGTCACCCTCTGAAGCTGCATAAGCCCCGATCCGCTCGCGTTGGAGCTGACTTTCGTTTATCACGTAGGGTCGTCGACTCATGGAACACTACCCAGCGAAGTCGTATTAGCAGCAACGGTGAAGGAGTTTGAACATCGATTCGACACCCTTAAGTTGCAGTTTAAGATTTTTCGTCTGGTTCTTAGCTTCCAGATTCATTTCCTGGACTTCTCGCACCTTATTACTATTATTGCCTTATCTACACATCCCTTTTACTACATTTATGAATATTCCGTTTTTGTTGATTCCCTTTTCTTAACTTTTATTCTTATTCACGTGGCTGGTACAGCGGGGACTGTTAGTGCAAGCTGCGTAGGCATTGATTGGTTGACTATGATGAGATTCGTGCGTATTGATTTGGTTCTCGGTTTCCAATCGATCCCGCGAACTCTATCCTGGTTCAACGACGCATTAAAGAAGGAACTCGCATGGGAATTTCCTGTCGTTTCTGTGCAACTTTAACTTGATTTTGAATGATGATATCGTCGAGCTGGTGAGCGTGACCACTCCGTAAGTGCGTCCAAATATCTGTGTCATTCGCACCCAGTGTAAACTGTGTGCTCATGGTCGTCAGGCCGTGGGTGACACAGTGAGGACAGTCTCATCGTTATAGGCTGTGCCAACCGTTATCGAAGGCAGAAAGACGACGCATGTCTTCCATGCGAATCGGCCAGGACTCGCTGCCATGCAACACTGAGCGAACAGATGCGCTTTAAACGCGGCCCTGTAGCGAAAATGAGACGTCGTGACGACGCTTTAAATACGTTGGATTGGCAAATGCTGATCCGGCTTTGGCCATGCGAAGAGAAACTTCTTTGCTGATAATGTCGTCAGCAGAAACACAGCTCCCAAGGTAGCCAAACTATCCACGTGTTCAAGCTGTGCACCTTCGAGAGTGAGCACGGGAGAATAATAATAATAATAATAATAATAATAATAATAATAATAATGTGTCAGCTGTACGCTGTAACGGTGCTTCGCTGCCGCGCGACCACCACCAGTCGCGTGCGGGCTGTGTATACCGTGAGGACGCCCACCCCTACGCGGATTCGAACCGGTGACCTTATGGTTGCAAAGCAAACGTGCATACCACTCGGGAGCAGGTGAAACCCAATCATTGAGCAGTACTTTAGACTTCGGTGGGGCGAAGCTCATACCATACTTAGATGCTTCAACCGCCAAACGATCCAGTATAAGTTGTATACCCTGAGGATCGTCACCAAGTAAGACGGTATCATCAGCATAATCTAAGTCGGTCGCGCGCTCACCCGGTAGAAGCTCTGTGTCAAAATGTTGGAAACCTTCTAGAGCATTCGACAGAACGTCTTCGATTGCGAAGTTAAAGAGAAATGGGCACATAGGGCAGATCTGTCGCACACCGCTATTAACAGCGAATTGCAAAGAAAGCTTGCCATACACCCTCACTCTGCCGGATGTATGAAGGTAAAGTGCTCGTAAGGTGGCGGTATATTTCTCTGGCACCCCGTTCTTTAGCGAGCAACGCCATAAACCAGGTCAATCAACGTATGTCTAGGAATGCAACGATAGTGGACGGTGTTCCAAAAGCTGGAGAAGAGTAAATATGTGGTCGATAAAACCACGGGAACCAGTAAGTCGTCAGCGATCGATACTCGTGAGCTTTTGGGCAATGGTAATAAGGCTGATGTATCGCTGCTTTTCGCTGTCCCTTCTGGACGATGAGCACTACACTCGCCAGTCTGAAGGAACCTCTTTATAGTTCCCAATCGTGTAAAACAGAGTAGCGGGTCCAGTCAACAAAGGGTCACCACCATCTTTCCGCCAAGATGGGCAAGGAGCCTTGTTTCTTTTCAACACGGAAAGCTCATGTCGAATCCCTTTCAAACTTGGAAATGTCACATCTACTTTCCACGAGTGCTCAGGTGATTCGGCAATGGACAGTGTCGAAGCAAGCCTGCTGAACTCCTCGTCAAAATGTTCCGCCCAGCGGGCTTGCCGTCGACGCTTGGAATGGTTCAGCTGCCGATTTTTCTGAGCTGTTGTCTCGCTTACTGACAGCTTTCTTTACTCGTGTTCTAGATGAACTGGAACGGAACTCGGCTGTTCCAAATCGCACTGGCTCTCTCCATCTCATGAGCCCTTGCGGTCCACCAACGTTCCCGGTCGATCCGAGGACTCCTTACGATGCGTCATTTTAGAGAGTTACGGACACGCTGAAACTCAGTGTCCTTGGAAACCTATTTCCGTTCTACGATCAAGCTGTTGGATGCATCGGAGATCCATTCTCAGTTACGACTTCTCAAGTTGCATGCACAACATGCGTCAAAGACATACTTCATGGTCCATTTTGAGACGACTTCACTTAGCGTTCAGCTCACCAACCCCATTCATCACTAATAATTGGTGGGCTAGTTCGTCTGGATATTTTTGACCTGCAGATTGCCAGTTCAAGTAAGGTAAGATGGTTAATAGATAGGCGCCTCCTTGAAGCCGGAAGACTGATGTTACTGTCAGTTTGAGTCCAAGTCGTGGAGGGATTCGGTGGGCACCAGGTAATGCGGTGTGAACGTTTGTGCTGGAAAGCAGTGATGCTGTTATATAGATTGTGGTCGGCACACACATTGCAGAATCCGATCACCATTGTCTGTTTGGCGTGCATCAACTCAGAGTCGCCTTCCCAGGTGTTGTTCGGAGTCTGATAGACGTCCCACTTGAGCATTTAAGTCACCAGTAGCAATCGCGCTGTCGGTATTCTTCGCCATGAGACGATGAGATGAAAGTTGTCCATAGTAATCGTCTTCGATACCCTCTGAACTGCATTCATTATGGGTATAAACTGAGGCGATGAAAAGGCACCCTGCTTCAGACGCTGCTTACTAACCCGAATATTGGTTCGAAGTACGACTGCGCACGTGCGGCTGTTCATCGGTATCCACTCGAGCAGATCGCCTTCAGCTTGTTTGATGGGGGCAATACCAACACCGTAAATACCTTGAGCCATTGACTCGGTATCATCAGAGACGCGAAGAGTGTAATCATGGCCACCAGATTCAGAACCAGAGCTTGAAAGCTTAGTTACAACGCTGTTATCTTGTGTGCTTGTTTCGGAGGCACAGTACATCAATGCAAAGAGATTGAAAAGTAGGAGTCAATGGTGTCTGCTTGGCGTACTGACCTAGAGTGCTTACGTTAAAGGAACCAATGTGAAATGAAACTCTAGGTTTGACAGAAGAGCTACATGTATCGACGGTAGCAGCTGCGAGGTCAGTGGCCGTCTCTTGCTCACTAAACGAAGAAAAGAGAAGAGAGGAGAGAAAAACAAGACTTAGCGAAAGTATTGTCGACGTGGTCGCGAGAGCAGATGATACTCTTCGGCTGCCGATTCTGAGAGCGTTGTTTTGTTCGAGCGACCCTGCTTATAGCCTTTGACTAAACAGTCAGACCCACAAGCAGTGGGTACCTGGTGGTTCGCTTGAGTGACTCCACCCGGAGCCTTTGGCTCAACAGCCTGACCCACAAGACAGTGGGGAGCAAGTCCAACTCGGGAGTGTGACTGCAGAGACCCATTTGGATCTGCTTGAAGCCTATCACACATTACCTTTTAAGATTTAGAGCAATGCACATATATTTTACGATAGTTGTACGTTACACACTTGCGGCCATGGCTAGCCACAAGTGAAACTTGGTGGGTTTGGACCAGGAGCTGTCTAGCTTGAGACGGGCGATAGCAAACCGTTGCGCACCCGAAAATGCCCTTTCTACCGTCAAAGACAAGTGTGGCGCTCGTGCTCTACGCCAATCGAGCAGTGAGCTTATAATTCGTAGACCTGTTGTCTCCCCTGACTAGGTTTTAAAAGAGGAGAGCCATCAACCTCTCTCTACCTCCGAATAGGACTGGATTGTGAGACTGAATTAGTCTGACCCGTAACCATTGGCCTCTCTGGCGTGAGTAGGTCTGGAAACCCTTGGAAACTGCCACCCAGCATAGCTCATTGGGTCACTAAGGTAGACAAGCCATCGCACCACGTTATGGTCTAGTCTCGTTGCGATAGAAGGCAGACGATTGCGCCGGGCAATGACGCGTGTGATGTCTTGGATATATATGTCCGAGTAAGTTTAGTTGAAGGTCTGCACAGTGGTATGTGGGCGAGGGTGCAGCTGAGTGGAGAACCTTCGGAGGACTTAGCAGTTGTCTCTGGTCTGAATCAAGGTTGCGTCTTAACTGCCCTGTTTAATATTTACCTTCATGCAGTTGTGGCTTGTACTTTTGATACTGCGTGTGATTACGACGTCCGTGTGGAACACCGTCTTGAGGATGGCTTGCTGAATATCCGTCGTTTCGGGACTTGTATCCGAGTGTATGAGACAACTATCCGTACGTTGCTGGCCTGCCGAACAACCTCCTCGTGGTGCCAGCTGGGTGGTTCGGGACTTTTCCGTTCCAGCAAATCGTTCGGCGGCAGTGTTCCTGGACCTGGTGGGTTTTCGCCTGGCAAGCGTTCTCACTATAAAAAGCCACGTGTCCGTTTGACAACAGTGACGTGGCGGACATGACTCGCCACTAAATAAAGTCACTGCCCCTTGCTTCATCCTGGCGAAGCATTGTATTACAGCAAGTTTATCCTGTAATTCTGGGGAGCATTGGGTCCCTGTTTGACAAACAAACGAAAGGTGTATGAATTGAGTAATCAGTCACCGGCTCCCAATGGCGCGATTCCCTGAATTCGCTCCGCTGCCTTGCGGGCAGACTATTCAACCAAAGGCTAGGGGTGGTGTCCCCTAAGTCAATACCCTACTTCGGCTTGGGCAACTGGGTAGTATCTCGCCCTCTGACGAAACCATGGACTTTACTGTGTTGTGTTGTTTTCTTTTGCAATTTCTGTACCTTGTTTTGAGTTTCATGGTTTCCGATGGCTCAATGTCTATTCATAGACTGTTGAAAAAAACATTGCTGTTTGCTGACGAATGCGTTGTTTGCTCACAGCGCGGATGAGTTGAAGCACATGGCTAGTGCTCTTGCTTCGACTGTGGTCAAATTAGGCCTCATAAACACTAGCAAGACTGTTTGTCTTTTCCCGCCTTTACCCGGCATAGAGTCCGTGGGCCTGCCCCAAATCCAGGTCGCTGACGAAGTGTTAAAAATCAATCCGTGATTTTGCTACTTTGGGAGCGTAATAACAAACGACCTGGAGATGACGAGCGAGCTGCGCTGCTGCGTATCGTAGGTGGTTGCTGCATTTGGCAATCTGGAGTGTCATGTGTAGAAAAACCACCAGTTCACTGTTGGGACCAAAGTGCTAGTCTACAAGTCTACGGTGCTGTCCGTTCTCCTATACGACAGCAAAATGTGGACGCTTTATCGTTAGGATGTCCGTTGTCTGGAGCGCTTCCATCAACAGTGTCTGCGTCGCATTATGCGTATCGTCTGGAGTGACCGAGTTACAGACATGGAGATGCTCCGACGCAATGACATGTATGCAGTGGACTGCATCCTGCTGAGGCACCTGAGGTGGCTCAGGCATATTCGCCTCATGGATTCGATCCGGATACCGAAACAGCTGTTTTGTGGCCAACTGCTTGCAGGAAACGGCACGTGGGAACACCGAACTTACCTTAACAGGACATGATCAAGGTAAGTTTATCACGAACTAATGTTGATTTCAGTTTTTGGGTATCGAAAGTGATCGATCAGCGTTCATGGCGCGATGTGATCACGAAGCCACTTGCCGAGGTGCAGGAGAAAGCCCTCGTACATACAGAGAAAAAGCGGCGGGCGTCGATGGAGTGTACTGTATCGTCGTTGAGCGCGGGGTGCTGTAGCACATGCAGTCGCGTTTGCCTGAGTCAGGAAGGCCTAGTGATCCACAAGCGAGGCCACTCGGGACCACCACAGAAACGATGACGAGTCCTGCTGAGAACGTAAGCAGAACCGGTGCAGCGTTGGTAGATACGCTACATTCAGTTTAGTAACCGTGTACTTGCATGCCGAGTCTTTATTTCATGTAGCTGGTTTGCTACCTTGTCTTAATGCCATATTTAACACATTTTAACGCCTACCGGAATAATCTTTTAATTTGTACACTACGCTCAAGCTAATTGTGGTTAACTTCATTAACTTTTTCGCGTTTGTGGCATTTTAAAAATCTTTTCCTGACATCTTGAACTTATCGCTGATTTGTTTATAACCAATTGATTTCATATGCCCATTTAGCAAAGAGTTATGTCAGCATATCCGTATGCTTTATTTGATAAATATAATTTTTTATTGTCATTTAAAGTGATTGGCTGCTACTTGACATCTCCGGCGTGGCTGCGCTTGATGTGCATGTTGACAAGGTGCCTACCTGTCTATTACCCACCACCTCGTCCATACTGGCTCTAACAGACAGTTGGTCGTTGCCGGAGGAGACGGAATGTACGGTCCTTCTGGCCATGCTGAGCTCGAAGAGCGGTTCCATGTACTCAGTGTGAAGTGGACTACGATCCACCCATTGCCTTGTATGCGCTTGATTCCCCACATACATCGTGCTTGTGAAGGAGTATGGACCGGCTCTGTTGATGAAACGTGGCTGCAATCTACATGCATCCTGGTCTTATTCCTTCGGGTTTACAATGGATATGAGGTGTGCGGTTGGAGCTGTGGATGGCGCAGCGCAAGCCACCCATGGTCCCCTCTGTAGGCGCAGGCGTCCTGTGGCTGGCCACAGTGACAGGCAAATTCGAAACCGGATGCCGCGAGCTATATATATAAATATATATATATACATATATATATATATATATATATATATATATATATATATATATATATATATAGTTCGCGGCATCCGGTTTCGGATTTGCCTGTCACTGTTCTTGTGGCCTCGAGTCACACAGTCGGCGTGATTTGGGTCCTATCCAAGTAGCCCATAACTTCTCATAAAGCTTCCGTCTCTTGAGCTTGTATTTGTGATACATTCTGTTCCTGATGGCTTCTTTCCGTTCCTACGCTCGTACTTGTTGTTCCGAGATCTTAACATCCTAGTTGATCCCAGTTTTTTAGCTTTCTTTCTTTGACGCATTCGCTTTCCTATGCTACGAGACTATGGGTTACTTTTCTTTTGTTTCTCGTTTCGACCAACTTTAGCTGCAAGCTATTGTTTGTGGAGTACTGGATGGCTCTTTATGAGGTAATTTCGCTTCCCTTATAATGCATTTTTATTTATTAGGAGGTACGACTCACGCGTGACGCTCGCGATCGTGAAAAGTAAGCCCTGAGAAGTCGTTTCAGCTTCTCGTCCTTCCAGATACGATAATCTGGCCGAGTTGTACGCTGTGATAAATACTTTGCAGTGTCTACAAAAAGCTTACATCAAGGACCATGTCAAATCAGGGGAGTAAGGTTAATGCTGTCTTTCTTTTTTCCATCAAGATACACCGCTGCCTGCTCGCGATTGTTGGTTCAATACAAGGCTGCTTTCAAGCAAATTCAGGGCCAGGAATTTCCCAACGTCGAATCATTCATGCGCAAATACAAGGCAGGTGTCTCTATAGTTTGTCTAAGATGTGATGTTTTCTCACAGATGGACTGCCCAGCCGCTTTAGAACGAATCAAAGAAGGTCGCCCGATTACTATTAAAGATGATAAGATGAATGTGAGCAAGGCAATCGCCGATTATGTTTCAGTAAGTACTATAGCGTGAAATTCTATAATCACTTTACTTGAAATATTTCAACCACTTGGATACCATTTCCCTGACGCGGAACTCGTTTGTATTGTTGCAATCCATTAACATCATGTAGATGGTTTCGACATCTACTATATGTCTTGTGTACTTGCTTTGTGCGAAACTAGAATGGAAGTGGTCGTTAACCTGCAGTTTGCCACTGAATTGGTTGACGCTTTAACTGGGTGCTATTGACACATTTCGACTTCCTGACTAAAGTCTACGCGACCCACCCTGTAGTTGACTGGAGTCTCGGTATGAATGGCAGCGAAGGCCAAACAGACGCTATCTCGTTGCTACTACTTTTCGCCCACATACTCCCCGCATATTTGTGGCTAAGCGCTTTTAGCAAGGGGTTCTCGCTTTTACTCTGAATAATTGCTGAGGCTATTAACTTAGGCATCAGATCCCCTTTATCTTTTTTCCATTGTTACTTTTCCTCACGGTTGTACGGCCTCATAGTGCCATTATTGCTGGTTGGGCGGTGGGATGCAAACGAATGCGAAGCAGAGGAAGTAGTTGCTCTGGGTAGCAGCCCTGTCCTCTGCACCTCAACATATATCATAGTATAGAACGAGTCACATTGTATCGCAGTTGGATAACAGTCATGGCAGTTCAATGCCATCGCCCATGGCTCAGTGGCATAAGTTGCCGGCTCGTAAGAATAAGGTCGTGGGTACGTATCTGTCAGGATTTGGCGAGTGCGCGCTACTGACGAGTCCCAGTAAGACGAAACGACCATCTAGCGCGTTTCTACATGTGTACTGGCTAACGGCGACAAATCTTCCTAAAAAGTGTGCGGACCCCGTCTTTTTTGTTGTTGTATCGTTGTCTTGAGTTGGGTCGCTTTTTGATTTCCTACCACTTATTCGACTGTGATTCGGCGTATGGAATTATCATAACTCCAGTTTACACTGTTTACAATTTATGAAAGCGCATTTAAACGACAGAGCAATAAACAGAACCGCTTCTAACCTGATAAAAAAAGAATTTTTTGGTTAGTTTGACGGGATAGTAAATTGAAACACATTGGGTTTATTGCAGCTTTCTCTGACTTCCATTTCCTTTGATGTGAGCAAACATTATATATATATATATATATATATATATATATATATATATATATATTGTGTGCTAATAAACCCAATATATATATATATATATATATATATATATATATATATATATATATATATATATATATATATATATATATATATATATATATATATATATATACTTGGCAGCATCCGGTTTCGGATTTGCCTGTCACTGTGGCCAGCCACAGGACGCTTGCGCCTACAGAGGGACCATGGGTGGCTTGAGCTGCACCACTCACAGCTCCAACCACACCCCATATCCAGTGTAAAACCGAAGTAATAAGACCGGGAGGCATGTGGATGGGAGCCACGTTTCATCAGCGGAGCCGGCCCACACTCCTTCACAGGCAAACACGAGCACGCTGTATTTGGGAATCAAGCGCACACAAGGCGGTGGCTGGACCGTAGTCCGCTCCACACTGAGTGCATGGAACCACTTTTGATCCTAACACGGCCACAAAAACCGTGCACCCCGTCCCCTCTAGCAACGACCAACTGTCTTCTGGAGCCAGTATGGACGAGGTAATGGGTAATAGACAGGTAGGGACCTTGTCAACATGCACATCAAGTGCAGCCACACCGGGGATATCAAGCAACAGACAATCACTTGAGAGAAAGCTAACAAAGAAAAGAAATCGAGTAATACATAAGGAACCGTGACAAAAATCTTAAATTAATGAGCATATGGAATAAGTTGTTAACAAAGGATCCGAGATAAGTTTAGGAGGTCAGAAAGTATATTTTACGGAAATGACACACGCGAAAATGTTATCGAAATTAACTACAATTGGCTTAAGTGCCCTGTGCAAGTTTATAGAAGAGCATACAGGTGGACATTTATTTGAGAAAGAAAAGCATTAGGACAAACTTGAAAACCCACCACCTGAAATAAAGTGACTTAACATGCAAGCACGCGGTTAGTAAATTGAATGCAGCGTACCTACAAACGCTGCGCTGGTTCTGCCTACGTTCTCTGCAGGACCCGTCGTCGCTTCGGTAGTGGTCCCGAGTGGCCTCGCTCGTGGCTCACTAAGCCTGCCTGGCGACCGCATGTGCTACAGCACCATGCGCTTGATGTCGATGGAGAACAACCCATCGGTGCTTGCCGCTTCCGCACTTGCCGCTTCTTCTCTGCATGCATGAGGGCTTTCTCCTGCACCTCGGCAACTGCTTTCGTGATCTGATCGCGCCATGCACGCCGATCAACCGCCTTCGATTCCCATGATCTGCAATCAAGATTAGAACGTGAGAGGCTCACTTTAATCATGTCTTGGTAACGTAACTTTGGTTTCCCCACGTGCCGCTTCCCTGTACTCAGCTGACCATATAAGAGTTGCTTCGGTATCCGCATTGAATCCATACGTATATATATATATATATATATATATATATATATATATATATATATATATATATATATATATATATATATATATATATATATATATATATATATATATATATATATATATATATATATATATATGCACGAGGGCTTTCTCCTGCACCTCGGCAACTGCCTTCGTTCTCCACACGAACACCGTAAGCACAAGCGGCATCAAAACCACAGGACAGCATTGCAGGAAGATATATATTAAACAGGACAGGAGCTACGACATAGCCTTGCTTCACACCAGAGACAACTACAAAGTCATCCGAGGTCTCTGCACTCAGCTGCACCCTCGCTCGCATATCACTATGCAGACATTCAATTAAACTTACAAACTTACGGGAGCAACCAAGCCAACCAATGCGTCTCGGTTCACCGTATCAAATGCCTTGGTGAAATCAACAAAAAGCGAGTACAATGACTGGTGTCGTTCTCTGCATTTCTCCTGCAACTGACGAGCCGCAAACACCATATCTATAGTGCTGCGACCCGAACGGAATCCACATTGCTCTTCCGCCACGTTTGGTTCCACAATCTGACTCACGAGGCGATTGATCAGGATTCGGGCAATCACCTTGCCCACACAACTCAGCAAGTTGATGCCACGATAATTCATGCAACATTGCTTGCTCCCTTTACCCTTGTACAGTGGTAGCACAAGGGCATCCTTCAGCTCAGGAGGCACCTCCTCCTCAATCCATACACGTTGCACCAAGTGGTGCAGCGCAGTCAACAACGCGGGTACGCCGTGTTTCAATACTTCAGGCGGCATCCCGTCGGCTCCGGTACATTTGCCGTTTCGCAGCTGAGCAAGTGCTGTCTGCGTCTCATCCAGTGTCGGCGTGTCCGCCAGACTCGTCTTCACATCGTGTGGCTTCAGGCAATTCAAAGTAGGCCAGTCGATCTCTGAACGGTTGTTCAAGAGACAGTCAAAGTGTTTTCGCCAGATCTGCACTGTCTGCAGTCTGTGTGCAGGTAGCACTTGAACTACCATGGATCAGCGTCCTCAGCGGCTCCAATCTCGGTCTATGCACCGCCTTCAGGGAGTCAAAGAATTCCTTGTATTGGCGGCGTACAGCGCAGCATTCCATCTGCTTCGCCTTCTCCGTCCACCATGCATTTTTAATGCGACGGAGCTCTCGGGTCAGTCGCCGTCGAAGTTTGCGAAACTGACTCTTCTTCCCCAAGTCACTGGGGTCTGCGACATGTGCAGCAAATGTTGCATTCTTCCCCGACACCGATGCGCCGATCGTCGCATTGTTGTCATCAAACCAATCAGGCCGCTTACAGTTTGCGCGCTCGATGGTCTCCTCGGCAGCAGCTGTCACCCGGTCGCGAATGTGGTGCCACAGGTCGCCCACTATGGCTATGCATCCGACATCACACAGGCGTGCGGTCAGCGCCTTCTCCAGTTCAGTACGTTTCGCCACAGTACTGAGAGAGAGAATGTTAACTTTACGCTGATTCACGGCGGAAGTGCAATACATAGATTTACGAAAATATATGTACAGTTTGGTCCGCACCAATTTGTGATCAGTGGCACACTCAGCTCCACGTAGTACACGTGTCGTGCGCATTTCACGCATATCACGTTGACGTAGGATGACATAGTCGAGCAGGTAAGCGTGACCACTCCGTGGGTGCGTTCAAGTTGGTATAGCACTCGCACTCAGTGCAAGCTGAGTGTTCGTGATCGTCAGGCCGTGAGTGGCACACAGTGAGAGCAGCCTATCACCGTTCGCATTCGCTGAACCAATGCCATGCGGACCGATAACATCTGCCCACACCGATGCATCACGTCCAACGCGCGCGTTGAAATCACCCAGCAGAAATAGTCGGTCGCTCCTCGGCACGGGGCATAGCTGAGTGTAGAATTGATCACGCGTGTCATCAGGATAACACATGGTCAGACGGCGCGTGCTTATAAAAGTGACAAACTTTCCTCTTCCGAGTCGTAGGCGAACAGTCATCAGTCGCGCGCTGTTGCCTGTTGGTTCACCCACCTGCTGTCCATGGAGCCGATCGAGTATTGCAAATCCGACCCCATGATCACGTGGTGCTGAGACGGCGTTGCCTACCCAGTAGAATGTGTAGCCTGCACCTGCTTCATTCAACTTACCTTGATATATATATATATATATATATATATATATATATATATATATATATATATTGCAACGGTCTATGAATAGACATTGAGCCATCGGAAACCATGAAACTCAAAACAAGGTACAGAAATTGCAAAAGAAAACAACACAACACATTAAAGTCCATGGTTTCGTCAGAGGGCGAGATACTACCCAGTTGCCCAAGCCGAAGTAGGGTATTGACTTAGGGGACACCACCCCTAGCCTTTGGTTGAATAGTCTGCCCGCAAGGCAGCGGAGCGAATTCAGGGTATCGCGCCATTGGGAGCCGGTGACTGATTGCTCAATTCATACGCCTTTCGTTTGTTTCTTTGTCAAATAGGGGCCCAATGCTCCTTAAAATTACAGGATAAATTTGCTTGAATACAATGCTTCGCCAGGATGAAGCAAGGGGCAGTGACTTTATTTAGTGGCGAGTCATGTCCGCCACGTCACAGTGTTGTTAAACGGACATATGTGGCGAAAACCCACCACGTCCAGGAACACTGCCGCCTAACCATTTGCTGGATCGGAAAAATCCCGAACCACCCAGCTAGCACCACGAGGAGGTTGTTTGGCAATCCATGAGGTCTCATCTCGACGGACGGCTCATAGGCTCCGTTATATGGCAATTTGTTCGTCTGCGAATCAGTCCCGATGGAGCGTTTTCTTATCTCGTACGCTTCGACGCTGTTCCCTATCCTCCAGAGGCACAAAAACAATGGACTCACTGGTACTATATCTTCTGTCCTTTTTTCGAGTTCATTGAGATGTACAATTCCGATTGAAGCAAAACCATGGCGAACTACATAGTCCCATCAGTCTTCAAGTATGTTGCTGTGAGCACCAACTTCAACCAAGCTATACAGGCAGTAGACAGTCTCTATATCGAGTCCGAAATTGAAGTTTTGTCACGCAACATTCTGGCTACGTGCAAAAAGAAAGCGGATCAAACTTGAACCAATTCGCCAAGGGCTGCAATCTCAAAGCGGTCAATGCAGAGCAAACTCGTGATGGCGCCACTCGCGGCGCCTTTATTACGGGGATGCTTTCTCCTCAGCTACGACAACGTTTATTGGAACACGATGCGTTAAATTTTCTAACTGAGTTCAGTTTGGCGAGGTCCATGGAACTAGCACACCAACGCTCACAGACTTACCAAAATGCCCTAATTGCTACATCGTAGTTTACTTGATTTGAGCCGCCACCCGAAACTACCAAATCTTCACATCCATCTCCTCCATCTCCACATTTTGCTTTGGTTGCAACGAAAGCTGTTACTTTTATGGTTTTACTCGACATCCACGTTTCAGCAGTCCTGCTCATGAAGCAGTTTGTACTAGTTGTTGAAAGAATGGACACTTAAGGAAAGTTGGTCGAGCTCATTCGAGAGAAATACTTCTCAGTCAACGTCACTTATTTCTCTCTCGACACTCGCAGCTGTTCCTGTTTGCTTAACGCGTATTGTTGTCGCGAGACAAAATAATGGTTTTCAGATGGAAGCGCTAATTGGTGCCCGAAGTTCCGAAAGCTACGTCTCTGCTGCTGTTGCTTAGAAAGCGAACTGAGAGACTAATCCGATTCGTACGCGCAAATCCATGACTTTAACACAACTGCAGATGTGTGCCGTTGGCCATTGGAAACCTTAACCACGCCAGGCTTTCTATATTAAGTGACTGTCATCAATCCTACACTGATGACGCCACCTCGAATGTTGGCGAAACGTTTACAATCAAGTTGCTGAGCTCGGCGAACACCACAGTAACAGAAGAAACCACCCCAGTGTGTCTGCACTCTCCCTGGCATTAGCATTGAAGCTCCATCATTCTTCTGTAGTCTCACACTAAAGTGCAAGCCTATAGCGACAAATTCTAGACGATACAGTCCCGAGGACGTTACTTTCATTCGTTCTGAAATAACTTGTCTCCTACGGGAAAATATCACAGAGCCATTGTTTCATCATAGAGAGCTCAAGTACTGGTCACTACTAACGAAAGACATAAACGATGAGTGCTCGTCGATTACAGCTAAACCATACACCGATTTACAACTCTTTGCGCTTATCCTCTGCCTGTTGGACGAAATGGTCCAGAAGATCGCTACGTTTGAAACGCTCAGGAGCGCTTACCATGAAATCCCAACCAAACACAAAGAATGACCATACACGACTTTTGAAGCCTGTGGCAAACTATCATTTCTGTCACATTCTTGAGTAACCGACGACGTCTATTGCTCTCAAAGAACCATTGCTGAACTAATCTCCAAAGAAGATGGGCTATTAATATACATGCTTACATAGACAATGTCACGGTCCGTGAAAAATACCCTATGGAACATCGGCAGAATTTATATCGCTTTTTGAACGTCGATACAAAATACGGCATCATTTTCAATGACACAAAAATCGTGTTCAGGACAAAGCAAGTTAAGTTGCTGGCATATAAAATCTCAAAAGGAAAAACTAAATCCGACCTCGTGCGATTGAGGCTTTTACAAAAATTGTCTTCTCATACAGATAACAAGGCTCAGCGGTGCGTGACAGGCATGTTCGCTCACTACTTCCTATGGATACCGCACTTCTCTGACAAATGTAGCCCACTTAATAACAATGCGGAATATCCCCATACCATTATCTGCCCATAAATGTTTTGAGGAATTAAATGATAAAGTTAAGAATTCCATACCCACCACCATGGGCTCCAATGTATCTTTAGTGGTTGAGACAGATGCTTCTGATGTAGCTAGCCCGGCTACCTTAAGCCAGGGCAGAACAAATAGCCTTCTCCTCTCGCAGCTTATCTTCCATTGAGAAACCCCATTCCTCGGTGGGAAAACTAGCAGCAGGCCGGTGGAAAACTTGTTCTTCTTTCTCTCACTCGCTCGATTGGGTCCGTGCAGATTTGTCCGCTTTCGCTCTAGTCACTCGCGCGTAGACAACGTTTGGTGACTAAGTCTCACGTGTCGTATGAATCGACCACTATTCTGTGCGCGTATACAATCCGCAAGTCGTTCATTCGTTCGTTTCGATTAGGAGAGTAGTTACAACCAGGCCGTTTTAACGAAGTAGCGATGTAGTGTTTTCCGAACCATGGAATTTTCGTACACCTTTTTAAAGTAATTATTACGGCAACAATTCATCTTGATGTATGCGTTTATCAACAAACTCTCCAGTTTTTCCATTCAGTCAAGTTCCGATGGCAATTCTTACTCGGTTGACCATACCATCGATAGTGTCTCCGAGTTCCTATACGACCCCGGTTCCACGTCAGCTTCCATTCTTGGTATAAGCGGTACGAGGATCCACTAACTGTCGACCTGGCTTGCCAAGATGATGCGTAGAAGGGCCGGCTGCTTCTCAAATTGGGCACTGTCGAGCATTAAAGTTATACCAACTTCATCTTGCCTAAGAATTTTCGAGGCGCCTTTACCGAGATTGTCCGGCTGATGTCCCATATAGTTGGTGAACAATCTACACTATCCAACACCCGGTTACAATGCCTCCAGGTTGCCAACGCGGCCGGTTTAATCTTATTTACTTGCCTAATAGTCGTCTGCACACATGGTCGCCGCAGCCGATACATGTGTATGTTGTTTCGTCGATGACCGGACTTGTTACCTGCAGATTAACGAGTCTTGGTTTCCACGGTGCTTTTGAATTACCTCCACTTGCTACGTATAGAGAGTCGTTCTGGTGAAGGAATTCCACCTTCCTGCGTCATGTTGTCATCGATTCATCAAGGAGTACCTAGTTTTCGCCATATTTGGTACGTCTCCGACTTTGTACACATACTAACGCTAATATGTTGGATAGGATAAGTTTGTTGATCAATTATATCTCCTTGTGTCGTAGTCAAAGCGCAACCGATTATCTTACGTCACTTTCTGCATTCAAGTGACTACTCGCAAGTGGAAAAGAGACGGCCGTGTTGAGCTTTATGGTTGGAGTATTGGGTGTATAATATGGGAACACCTTCGATGCATTCGACTAATTCGGATGCAATTTTGAAGCCGACAAACACATTCACATGGGATCTGTTCTGCCGTTTGACACAGAGTGGTCTTTGCAGCCCAATCACTATCGAAAGCTCGATTGCTGTCTCCACATTTGGCAGGTACACAACAGCAAATGCCAGCATCTTTGATACAATCGACATCAGGCTGATGTCGTCGCAACGAGACTGGACCTTAACGTGGTGCGACGGTTTGCGCACCTCATTGACCCATTGAGCTATACTGGGTGATGCCTCCGAGCATCTTGAGAGCTACTCCTACCAGGTTGGTCAATGGTGAGAGGTCAGACAAACTCAGTCTCCTGGTCCTCCACGTTGGGGGTTTGAAATGGGATGGCGTCCATTTCTGTAAAACTAAATCACTGCCACCCCGCTGCCTTGCGGAGAGGCTTTTGAGCCAAAGGCTTTGGATAAGGACACTAATCGTTCTCCTGTCTAGGTCTGGGCGCCCTGGCAGTATCTCAGCCCACATACAACCATGACATTTTCTTCAAACATAAACTTCGTCCTGCATCGGCCGTCGCGCAGATTATCAAGGGTCGCCTTATCTGCTGCATACAGCAGGGCGGATAAGCGAAAGCATGCTACTGCTGGCGCCTCCCTTCTTTCTTTTCCACCTTTTTCTCTTACTCCCATCCCGGCCCCCATTACTAACCTTCCTTCTATACTTCCCAGCTTAATTGACAGCAACCGAAGTGCTACTGGAGTAGAACCATCTGCAGCCACCATCCCACAGCACCTATCGGCAAAAGTCCCTTATAAGACCACGCTGTCCCGTTTCCATGGCGACATTCAACGTCCGCACTCTAAGACAAACAGGTCAGCAGGCTGCACTCGCACGCACCTTGGACACACTGGGTGTTGATGTGTGTTGTGTGTCAGAAACTAGGATTAATGACCCTAACGGGGTTATTGAATTGACTGCACCCGGCTTATCCTCTCGTTATTGGTTGCACGCATCCGGAGACGCCGATGCGGCACTCACCGGTCAAGCTGGTGTAGGTATCATCCTCAGCTCCAAGACTGTCATCGTTGGTTGATTGGATTCCGGTGAACAGCCGTTTATGTGCAGCCCGTTTGACGACATCAGCTAAGGTGAATTCGCGAAGTAAAACAAAACGCTGTTTGTTTGTGATTTCTGCTTATGCTCCCACGGACTGCAGTTCTAATGCAGTCAAGGACACTTTCTATCACGAACTGAACACGCTGCTACGCAGTGCTACTAGTTCAGACATTATAGTACTTGCAGGGAATATGAACGCACAAGTAGGGCGTCTGAGCTCTTCAGAAGCTCAGCTGGGTGGTAAGTATGGACCTAACTCCGAACGGACTGACAACGGCGAGCGTCTGCTGCAACTGTGTGCGGAGCACCAGTCGTTTCTTACTAGCACTGCTTTTAGACACAGTGGACGCCGAAGTGCCACTTGGCGTCCACCTGTAGCTGGTCAGCGATGGACCCAAATTGACTACATAGCCATAAGTTACAGGTGGCGCGGTTCCATTCTGGATTGCCGCTCGTACTGGAGTACCTGTGTCGACTCTGACCATGCCTTGGTGCTGTCGTTTCTCCATGAACTTTAACGGAAGGCGCACAAAGCGTCTCCTCCAATTGGCAACGGAGAAATTGTCCCAGCCCTCTATCAGGCAAGCCTATCAAGAAGCACTGCATAGCGAACTCTCGCTGTCTTGTCCTAATGATACTGAACTTCAGTGGAATAGGATTTCGGCCACTATGCACGACGCAGGAGCATCTGCTTGTGGCACTATCAGTCGTCATCGCACCAGTCACTGGATATCCGAGAGGTCCGTGAACCTTTTGGAAGCTAGAAGGCACCTCCCGGCTGGTTCTGAACACAATGTGACCAGACGGGCTATTAGGCATGAACTAAAGCGGAGCCTACGTGCTGACAAGGAAGCCTGGTGGACCAGTTGGGCTCAAGAAATGGAGGAGGCAGGAGCAGTAGGCAATTACCGGAAGCTCTTCCAGCTAATACGCACCACTGGTCCGAGAAAACCAGGCGTCAGTGAGACAATCAGGGACAGCGCGGGTGCGCTGATACACAGTAAGGAGCGCCGTATGGCTCGTTGGGCTGAACACTTTGAAGATCAGTTCAGCTGGTCCCCTGCTCCCGGACCTCTTCCTACTCAGATGATGCAGGACGAGGCATGGGCGGTTAGTTTAGAGCCTCCGTCGGAGGCCGAGGTCCGAAACGCGATAACAGCCCTCAATCGTTTTCGTGCCGCTGGCCCGGATTCCCTACCACCTGCACTATTTAAGGATGGAGGTGAGGTCCTCTGCAAAGCACTGACCTCCCTATTCGAACGTATCTGGAACGAAGAGAGTGTACCGGCTAATTGGAGCGAATCGATTATAGTGGCAATATACAAGAAGGGCAGTCGCACAGACTGTGCGAACCACAGGGGTATTAGCCTAACGCCAGTTGTGACAAAATTACTGGCCTCGATTATCGTTCGTCGCCTCACTGCAGAACGGGAATCTCGGATTAGAGAAGAGCAGGCCGGTTTTCGCCCAGGACGTGGCTGTATAGACCATATATTTACTTTGCGGCAGGTGCTAGAGCAGCGCAACGCATACCGCAGACCGACAATAGCCGTGTTCCTCGATTTCAAGAGTGCGTTCGATTCAGTCGATCGATCGATTCTGTTCGAAATACTTGCGCGGAAAGGTGTTCCCCCGAAATATGTGAACATTTTTCGTGCTCTATACTCGAACACTAGAGGCCGCGTCAGGGTCTATGGTGCCCTATCGGATAGCTTTTCGACTACAAGTGGCGCTCGACAGGGTTGCCCGATTTCCCCATTTTTGTTCAATTTCGTCGTGGATTCTATCATGGAGTGTTCCCTTGCGGAATCTCACGATGTAGGTGTTGAAGTGCTGCCTGGTGAACGGTTAGTTGATCTAGATTATGCGGACGATATCGTCTTGCTTTTCGACAATGTTGAGGCGGAACAATCAACCCTGAATAGCCTATCCAGAGTGGTCCCATTATTTGGTATGCACTTCGCACCTTCAAAGTGCAAAGTGTTGCTGCAGGACCACCAGCCACTCGATGACCCCTTGACGCTTGCTAACGAGGAACTCGAGGTGGTTGATCAATTCACTTATCTTGGCAGCTGCATCAGCAATGATGGGCGCATAGAAACTGACGTTAGCTCACGCATTGCAAAGGCCAGAGCTGCCTTCTTGAACCTGCGTCATCTTTGGCGACAGAAGGGAGTTTCCCTCCGTCTGAAAGGCCGTGTATACAAGGCCACAGTGAGGGCCGTTCTGCTGTATGGTAGTGAGACTTGGCCCCTTCGGTCTGAAGATCTGAGGCGCCTTCAAGTCTTTGATCATCGTTGTTTGCGAAGCATTGCTGGTGTCGGATGGCACCAGCGTGTCCGCAATGATGATGTGCGTAGGCGAGTACTAGGTGGTGATGATCATGCTAGCTCCCTAGAACAACAGATAGCACTGAATAAGTTACGTTGGCTCGGGCACGTGCTACGCATGCTTGGTCACCGCTTACCTAGGAGGGCCTTGTTCAGTCTACCAGGTGTCGGATGGCGCAAGGCTCAAGGTGGACAGAAGTTGACTTGGCAGCGGGAAATGAAGTCACTGACGACCAAACTGGGTGCCGTTGGTCCGTCTCGCCTTCCGGGTTGGAGTCCACGTGACTCACCTTGTGCTTGGCTCGAGACTTTACAGGACATGGCTCGCAACCGACACCAGTGGCGCGTCTGCTGCCGTCTCCTAATCGGATTGTCTGTTTAAAGTGTGTTTGATGCTGAGTTATCTGCGGGGTAATGGCTGATTATGACGCGTGGCAGTGAAAGCCGCAAGGAAGCTGTCTCGCCGATGCCGCCTTATCTTTGCACGATAGCCAGCTGTTTGTGATGGTATGTTGTCTGCACAAGGTGTAGGCGCCTTGACCCTGAATGTTTGCTTAGGGCACTAAGGTTTTCAGGTAAGTCCCCCTTCTCTCCCTCTTCTTATTCTTTATTTCATAGGTCCTCATTGTTGTATGGCAGTGAAGCATCAGTTCAAATGGCTAATGTACTGCTGTTGATGATGATGATGAGGCTGATGTCAGTATGAATCGCGCTATTGCGACCGTGTATTACCACCTTTATCGATTCATCTCCGTTGGCTGGAATAGTCTCCTGTTTGCACGCCACTTCTGATAGATAACTCATGTGACCACACTGGGGTTCGCCGCCGTCCCTGAATGTTTCACGCACGGAACCGGTTGAGTAACTTGATCCCTTTTCGGAAGTAGCTTCATAGTCGACTGGCTATCATATAGTCTGTGCCATTAGTAAGGATAGCTGTTCAGAGGAAGAAGTTCAACTGCACTGTTGGAATTCCCATATCGACCCTGTTAGACGGCGTAGTTCGATGTGAATGGAAATGCCAGCATGGCTCCCGACTGTCAAGCTGACCCCTACCTTCCTGTACCAAATGATCGTACTTATTGGAAAAGGTTTTTTTGCCCACCGTTTCTACCGTGGTTCCTTTAGCCACTGCGTTCGCTAGATCTCTCTGTCAGCGCGCACAATTGTTTGGCTCTCGCATCATCGCCAATACTATCGCACTGCGCCCATTGAAGTTGAAAACAGACAACAGGAAAAGCGTATACCTGTGTTGCTCTAACGAAATATGTTTAGACACATACGCGGAACAATGCTATTACCGCGCATTTTTGACATATTGCAGTCATGCGACGTCCTATTCAGGCGCGATGCGCTCTCTTAACTCATTATTCGCAAAATGAGCGTCTATAAGTTTTGACATTTTCCACTGGTTTCACCTCAGAATAGTGGTAGTTTGGAAGGCAAGGCCGACGGCACCAAGTTGCGTCGTCACTGACTTCATTTCCCGCTGCCAAGTCAATTTTTGCCCACCTCGGGCCTTTCGCCAACTTACATCTAGCAAACAAAACAAGGCCCTCGGTGAGAGGTGACCAGGCATACTTAGTATGTGCCCAAGCCAACGCAACTTATTCAGTCCTACCTGTTTTAAGGAACTAGCTTGGGTATCATTGCTTAACTCTCGTCTACGCACATCATCGTTTCATATATCCTGGTGCCACCCGATATCAGCAACGCTCCGCAGACAACGACCATCAAAGACTTGAAGGCGCCGGAGATCCTCAGATTGGAGAAACCAAGTTTCGCTTTCATAGAGTAGGACGTCCTTCACTGTGACCTTGTAAACACGGCCTTTTAGATAGAGGGAGACCCCTTTCCTACTCCACAGATGTCGCAGGTTCAAAAACGCAATTCTAGCTTTCGCAATGCATGAACTAGCTTCAGTCGCTATGCGCCCATCGTTGTCGATGCAACTGCCAGTGTATGTGAATTGGTAAACTACTTCGATTTTTTCGCCATCAACAGTCAAAGGGGCAATCAAGTGGCTGGTGTTCCTGTAACAACACCTTGCACTTTGAAGATGCGAAGCGAATGCCAAATGATGGGACCACTCTACAGGGTTGATTGTGCCGCACATACATCGTCAAAAAGAAAGACAATGTCGCCCGCATAATCAAAATCAATTACCTTCTCACCAGGTAGCACCTCAACGCCTGCATGATGGAATTCCACAAGGGAACACCCCATGATGAGTATACGAAGAAGTTGAACAAAATGGGGAAATCGGACAACCCTGACGAAGGCCACGAGTGATTGGAATGGTATCTGACAAATCACTGCAGACCCTAACGCGGCCAGTAGTGTTCGAGTACATGACACGTCAACTGTGCATATATTTGGTAGGAACACCTTACCGAGCAAGTATTTCGAAGAAAATACATCGGTTGACTGAGCCGAATGCAGTCTCAAAATCGAAAACACAGCTATTGTCGATCTGCGGTAGGCGTGACGTTGCTCTAGCATCTGCTGCAGAGTGAATATGTGGTCTATACAGTCCCGTCCAGGGAGATATTCTGCCTGTTCTTCCCTACTCGGAGATTCCCGTTCCGCAGTGAGGCGACGAACAAGAAATGAGGGCAGTAATTTTGTCACCACTGGCGTTATGCTAATACCCTGTGGTTAGCACAGTCTGTGCGACTACCCTTCTTGTATATTGCCAGTATAATTGATTCACTCCAGTTAGCTGGGATGGCCTTTTCTTTCCAGACCTGTTCGAACATGGAGGTCAGTGCCTTACAGAGGACCTCACCTCCATCATTAAATAGTGCATGTGGGAGGAAATCCGGGCCAGCATCATGAAAGCGACAAAGGGCTGCGATCGCGTTTCTGACCCGCCTCCGTCGGAGTCTCTAAAGAAACTGGTCATGGCTCAGCCTACAACCTGAGTAGAAAGATGTCCAGAAGCGGGACAACTGAACAGCTCTCGAAAGTGCTCTGTCCAATGACCCATACGGCGCCGCTTATTGTGAATCAGGGCACCCGAGCTGTCTCTGATTGTTTCACTGGTGGTGGATTGTTTCACAATGGTGCGGATCAGCTAGAAGAGCTTGCGATAATTGCTTACGGCCTTCTTGAGCCCAATTAGTCCACCAGACTTCTTTGTCAGTAGGCAGGCTTCGCTTCAGTTTGCGCCTACTAGTCCGCCTAGTAACATTGTGCTCAGAGCCAGCCGGAAGTTTTCTTCGGAATTCTAACATGTTCTCTGACCTCTCTGATATCAAGTGATTGATGCGGTGACGGTTGATAGTGCCGCAAACGGTGGCTCCTGCATGTTGCATGGCGGCTGAGATCGGATTCCACTGAAACTCAGTGTCATTAGGACAAGAGAGTGAAAGTTCGGTACGGTAGGCTTGCTTTTCAGGTGACAATCGGGAGAGACGTTTGGTACACCTCCCGGTGAAATTCATGGAAAAACGACAGCGCGCGAAGACATGATCGGTGTCCACACACGTACTCCAGAAAGAGCGACAGTCCAAAATGTAACAACACCACCTTTAACTTGTGGCAACATGATCAATTTGGGTCCATCGCTGGTCAGCTACAGAAAGACGCAAAGTGTTACTTCGGCGCCCACTGTCTGACAGCGGTACTACTAAGAAACAGCTGGTGCTCCGCACACAGTTGCAAAAGGTGTTCGCCGTTGTCCATCCGTTCGTAGTTAAACCCATAATTACCACATAGAAGAGCTTCTGAAGTGACCTTGGCGGCCTACTTGTGCACTCATATCCCCTGTAAGTATTATGTTTCCTAAACTGGTAGCACTGCATAGTACTTTGTTCAGCTCGTGGTACAGAGCGTCCTTCGCATCATCAGAGCTGCAGGCAGTTGGGGCATAAGCGGAAACCACAAACAAACGGCGTCTTCTGCTACTCCGTAAGTCAACCTTAGTCGATGTCATTAAACAAACTGTACATAAACGACTGTTCACCAGAACCCAATCAACCAACAATGACT
The DNA here is from genome assembly GCA_944474145.2 of Dicrocoelium dendriticum. Taxonomy (NCBI): domain Eukaryota; kingdom Metazoa; phylum Platyhelminthes; class Trematoda; order Plagiorchiida; family Dicrocoeliidae; genus Dicrocoelium; species Dicrocoelium dendriticum. Next base: position 274,192 of record OX104061.1, on the reverse strand, counting down.
TAGTCTTGGAACTGAGAACAATGCCCAATCCAGATTGACCAGTGGTTGTCGCATCACAGTCTCCGGATGCGTGCAACCATTAGCGAAAGGACAAACCGGATGCAGCTAATTCACAACCCTGTGAGCGTCCTTGACCCTAGTTTCGGACACACAACACATCAATACCCAGCCTTCCAACATGCTCACGAGTGCAGCCTGTTAATTTATTTGTCTTATAGTGCGAACGTTGAACGCTGCCAACATAACGGGACAGTGTGGTCTTATAAGGAGCTGTTGGTGATTAGTATCAGTGCGTGGTGCGGGAACCTACCTGCAGATGCTATGACCAGTGACTGCGGTTGTTGTCAATGAAACTGGAAATTACAGGAGGAAGGCCAATAATGGGGACAGGGGGGGGGTTAAGGTAAACGGTTTGCAGTGATTCGGAATACCTGTAGCTCGGGTTGGTACTTAACGTTTTGATTCGTTCTCCGTGCTGAGTACTTTAATGACAAACGTTTCACCACTTCCTTCAGTGGCATCTTCAGTGCACTGAGGGAAGTGGTGAAACGTTTGTCATTAAATTACTCAGTTCGGAGAACGAATCAAAACGTTACGATAAAGGGTTGTAAAGAAAACAATGGAGGCGCCAGCAGTAGCGTGTTTTCGCTTAGACGCCCTGCTGTATGCAGCAGATAAGACGACCCTTGATAATCTGCGCGACGGTCGATACAGCATGTAGTTAGAGTTTGAGGAAATTATGGTTGTATATGGACTGAGATACTGCCAGGGCGGACCCCCAGACCTAAACAGGAGGACGATTAGGGTCCTCAATCAAAGCCTTCGGCTCAAAATCCTGCCGCAAAGTAGAGGATGGGGCAACGATTCAGTTTTACGGAAATGGACCCCAACCTGTGGAACGAGGAGACTGCGTCCGTCCGATCTCCAATCATGGACCAACCTGGTAGGAGTAGCTCTTAAGTAGTCCAAGGGCTCCACTCAGTATAGCTTAACGGGTCGATGAGGTACGTAAACCGTCACATCACGGTAAAGTCCAGTCACATCGTGACGATACTGTGTCAATGGCTTCACTGAAATCAGTGTAGATCACACTGACTGTTTTCCTCCAGTTGAGTGCTTGTAACCATTGTGGCCTCATCAACAGCAGATTGGAGTTGCTTGAGCGGCCATTCATTGAACTGTCTTGTGCCAGCGTCAGGTCTTTCGACTCCAGCTGATGCATCCGACTGTCCACCAGCTTTTCGAGCACCACAATGGAAGTCTGACTGGTAATCTTCGACCATGTCTAAGTCTACCTCTTTCAGAATTGGCTTTACTACTGAGTATTTCTAGTCGTTTGGTACTACACATGTGGCGAGCGATCTGACGAACAGGTCAGTTTCACAAGGCGAGATGATAGCCGATAATGACTTGAGAATCAGTGGGTAGCGCCGGTCAGGACCGGCTGGCTTTGTGCTACTTTCATCTTGCACATCGCTCTCGAGTTCGTTAGGGATTGCGCACGTCGAACTCGGTACAGACGCATGGTAATTCGCTAATACAAATCCGAGGTGCACTATCTATGCGAACGTGTATTATGTACTGGAGCTTAAGGGTTGTCCATCTTGTTGCAGAACTCAATACTTCATGGACAGGCGTCTATTCAACAAAGTCAAGTCGGCGAAATTTACACCATGTTTGGCAAGCCAAACTCCTCGATATAAGTTGCACATTCAAGTCCATAACTAATGACCTTTCTGAGTCGATGAGGTTCCCTCCTTGTGTTAGAGGAGCAATATTAACACAGGTATGCTTGTGTAGCCGTTCATGATTGGAGACTTTCGTTTTGCTTTGGTGGTTCACTGACGTTTGCTTTAGCGCATTATTTCGCTATCCCTAATGGCTATTTGGAGTCGTTGTTCTTGCCTTCAGATCGCAACCATAATCTGACGCTCACTCTCATTTCACGTTATTTGTGTGCACTTCATGGGTTCCTCATTTGTTTAGTTCTTATTGGCTTTAATTATCCGCAGCTTTCCGTATTCTGGTTGGCTCTCACTTTTATGAGTTACGCTATAAAACGAAGTAGTTTCCCTATGCAAAAGAACTCTGGGATCATTGTCTCTGATCGTTCATGTTCTCACTGCCGTTAGTGGGTGGAAATAGTCCTGGGGTTCCGACACAATACTTTGCTTTAGTTAAACAATCGGTGAATCACTCACACGAATATCGGTCAATCCGAGTCCAGTAGTCGAATCCGTTACACCCGCCTCCCATTGGCTGTCTGGCTCACTCGGTTTGTCCATCCGCTCACTTCGACCTGACACTCCCATCACATCCTTTTTTCGTATTCCTGCGCCTCCATACTGCTATCCACCCCGCACATCTTGCACCTCCGCGTCGTCTTCGCTCTATCTGCGGCCGTGGTCTCCTTGTTCCACGCCATTTGGCGCTCCACTTCCAATCCACGTTGTTGTCTCCGGTGTCGTCTCAAATGCACTCGATTACTTTTGAACGCTTTTCTTCCAACATTTATTTCGTATAACCTGACACCGACCAAAACTTTCTTCCACCGCTCTTGACTATCGGATAATGGTTGAACCCCCACTTCTCCACTGTTAGCTCAGGTAGTACCCGTGCACCGCGATCGTAGTACCGTTTCTTGGTGGTCATTCGTCTTCTCAGATTCTTCCGTACTCGCTCGTGCTGTGGGGAGACTGGGCGCAAAAGTGTGGCAAATGTCGGCATCAGAGTCCTAGTCGGCTGTATTGGCGCTGCACTAGACTCAGACCAATATTTGTTCTAGATGTTGCGATTTTCCAGTAGCATGAGATAAGGATCTTCGCCAGTAGATCTAGTCTTCAATATCAGTCGCTTGACCTGCTTCACTGCTGACTCCGCCTTTCCATTCGATGGACTGTAATATGGGCTGGTTCGCTGGTGCACCAACTTGCACTTGGTTGTGGAGGCGGGGAACTCAGTGCTGGTAAATTTGGGGCCCATTGTCGGAGACCAGCTCCTCCGGTATACCCTGCCGCGCGAACTGACATCTAAGCTTGTTGATTACTGCTTCTGTGATCTTTGTCGCGAGTAAATCGATTTCAAACTAATCACTATAGTAGTCAGAAGTCAGGGTAAGCGAACACATGTTTTCGATAATTAATCTTCAGGCTTATACAATTATATGCAAATCAAAATGTGCAGGCAGACATTACAAGTCGTTACTACTGAAGCGAGTTAATTGGATGCTGACAGCGCTGTCTGTTAAGCCACGACAATCCACCGCGTGTGACCTCGTGTGTCAGAGGTCACCGGTCGTTTGGACCAGGGCAGTCCCAAGCCTTTAGTTAGCTTCTTCTGAGCACATAGCTCCGGATCGCATAGCCGGATCGCAGTTGCTTCAGCGGCTTCTAGTATTCGCTTGCGGACGTAGTTTGAGCGGTGCTTTGGGACCTGATAGATAAGTTTGATCGAATCAGTGAACTTTGTGGCATGCCCTGTATCGGCTAGGTGCGCGGCTATTGAAGAGTTCGCTATATTTCCACTTCCAGTTCTAAGCCCGACCGGGTGGTGTTCCTTCATTCTCTCAGATAGACGCCGTGTCGTACGACCAATCTATTCCGCTCCACAGAAGCATGAAAACGAGTAGATACACATTGAGTTGGTGTGGACAGGCCTCTTGTCCCTTGAGTTTAGTCTCATCATCGGAATGCTAGTAAACTGGATTTGCATCTGCGCTACTGGATAGGTGCGTCTGTATGCAAAGGAAAGACGACGGGATAGAAGTTCCGTCGCAACCTCGCCCTTGTATGGCAGCTGTAGGAAGATTGGCTTATGTTCTACTGTCAAAACTACAGGCTTTTCTTATGTTCCATGTTGGCTCTGATGAAGCTTTCCGGATAGCTATTCTCCCTTAGCACTAAGCGAATGCACTTTAATTCTTCCGCAAATGTGTCATTCGAGCAGATGTGTTCAGCTCGGCTCACTAGGGTATTTATCAAGTTCCGTTTAAACCGGAGTGGCACAAAGTTGTAGAAGTTTGTGTACTTTCCATTCCACGTACTTTTCTTATAGACGCAGCGCTGTAGCGCACCCCTATCCAGTCTTTTCGTGGCGACATCAAGGAAATGAAAGCGACTGTTTCATCAACTTCGCAGGTGTACTTTATTGCTGGATGACCTTAGTTGAATGTGGTTTGTTAGTTCCTCGAGAGTTCCTCCAGTTCCTCGAGACGACTGAAGCAAGACAAAAATGTCGTCCACGTAACGGCAATATAAACCGAGACTATAGTAATCCACCGTGAGTAAGTAATCTTACCAGTTTTCGCTGAATAAATCCACCGCCACCTTCTGCCACGGTCGGTCAGAGACATCACGCAGCATCATTGGTTCCCTTGTCTGCCGGATTTCGTGTGAATAGCACGTCTCACAGTTCGCTACCTGATCTCTTATTTGACCTGTCGTTCCTGGCCACAAGTCAATTCTCTTGCTCGATTAATTGTATAGTTGTCACCCAGGTGAGTACGATGAACGTATTTCAGCATTTCTCCTCGGAGCGGTGACGGGACCAGAATACGGCTTCCCTTGAATAGCAGACCATCGTAGACAGAGAGTTTATCCCGAAAATTGTAGTGGGGTTAGTTCGTTTGATAGCTGCCTCTTTGTCTCTTGCCACCCATTTAGAATAACGTCTCGCAGAGCTGAAAACGTTGCACCTTCCTCTATGCGGCGCCTTATTTCTTTTAGGCGATTTTCTGTCATTGCAAGACGCTGCAATAGGTTTACTGCTTCGATGTCTTCCTGATTATGCTCAGCTGCTGGCAGATGCGCTTTTGACGGCGTATCCGCGATGAATGTCTTTGCATCAATCACACGAATATCGGTCATTCCGAGTCTAGTAATCGAATCCATTACATCCGGCTCCCACTGGTTGTCTGGCTCGTTCGGTTGGTCCATCCGCTCACTCTCATCACACATCTGAGCCGGAACTTTCGTACCGATGTTTTACTGTTATGCAGACCAGGGTACTGCCCTATTAGACCAAACTGAACATTAACCTACCTTGCTTTGATTACTCATCGTTTGGCGAATCGTTTTGTCTTACCAATTTTTTTCTCACTAAAACGTGCAGCTACTTCTGCTTACGCACTACCAGTATTTGGTGCGACTACTTTGACTCATCGACCGCTGTTCAGCTTTCGTCTAAATAGCCCGTGTCCTAGTATTCATTTCGGAGTGTGATTACTTGGGCGGCGATATCTCGGATTACTATTTACGATGGCACTGCGTTCTACGCTTGCCTGATCTCTGGATAGTGCCTTTCTCTTACATCTCACGTTTAGATTACGCCACTTTATTTGTGCGAGAATGTATGTTTTTCTACCGTAAAGACTTGTGCAATCAGCTATACGCGTTAATATTAGTACGAATACTATCTTGCTTATATGCCACACATTGTTGGCAAGCCTCACGTGTTCACGACCTCTATTCGAAGTGATCTGTGAGTGACTTGGACGTGCATCAGAATTATTATTATCCAAACACATACAGCATTCTCCCTATCCTTGTGCTTTGTTTTACAGCTCAGCATCACTTTAATGGACAAACTGAGGTTAAACATACAGGCGGTGGATGAGGTAAGCGCGCGCTGCATATACGTCACCCGCTCATGATTGATGTTCTGCCCAGATTTATCCAGATATGAAGGAATTTTATGATGTGATGTGTCGCCTGAGCATCCTACCGCCGGATTTCGAAGGCAAAGACAAAATGAAAGCATGGTAAGTTTTCATATCTCTTAGTTTTACTAGCCAATGGGCACCTTATTGCATAATATTTGCGTTGTTGGCAACTAGGTTCGATTATGATGGTCAGCTGCGATCGGTTCTCTTGATGTCAACTCAGGCGAAACTGTGGTGGGCTAGGTTTTGATTGGCTCCCCGAGCTGAGTAATTTAATGGCAAATCTTTCACCACTTCCATCAGTGGCATGTTTAGTGCACCGTTGCGTAGAGGATAATCTCACGGAGTGTCGTCAGGACGTACTGTTTGAAATTGGCTACGTCGACCCGTCCCGTGAACTCTGTTCGTTCGATTTTCGACCGCCCATTTTCATGCATTCTCAGCTGTAGGTACACTGGATCGAGATCAGTGCGGAGGTTCGCTGAATTCTCCGTAGAGTGCCATGATTCGAGGAATTCTCTTCCTTTTCTTGTCCCTCCGTGCGCCAGCATTTCCGTGTTGTCCCATTTAGCGTTGTGTCCTTCCTCATCGAGGTGCGCTGTGATCTGTGGCGATGCATAATGCTGTCGACATACACGCTTGTGCTCTTGTATTCTTGTAGATAGTTTTCTCCCCGTTTGACCCACATAGTTTTTGTCACAGTTCTCGCACTGCATCCTGTAGACGACATTTCGGCGTTCGTGTGCTTCCCATTTTCCTTTAGGTCTAGGCAAGATTCCATTTAAAGTCGCAATTGGTATGTGAGCTACCCTCAGGTTGTGCGGCTTGAGGAGTCTGGTTGATGTATGGTATGGCGATACGTTTCCCCGTTGTTGGTGCAGGTGCAGTAGTTGTACTCCTTCGGTTTAGGTGTCTTCGGATGAAACTGTGTGGGTAGCCGTTGCGAATGAAAGACATAGACAAATGTTCCACCTCCTTTCCTTTCTCCTCCGCAGTATTGCATTGTGATTCTATCTTACGAAACAGGGTCCGTATATAGCTTATTTTGTGACACTTAGGGTGATTGCTGTTAAAGTTCAGGATTTGGTCGGTGTGTCTCGCTTTTCTGTAAACTGATGTTTGTAATTCGCCTTCCACTGTTCCGGTAACCAGCACGTCCAAAAAGGGTAGTTGGTTTTCCACCTCTTCTTCCATGGTGAAATTAATACCTTCCATTGCATTGTTGAGTAGGTCTTATGCGGTCTGTAGCTGGCTGCGTTTGAGAATCACAAACGTATCGTCAACGTATCGCACCCATAATTTCGGACTAATGAATGGGGAGTAGATCCTCTTCCAACCTCTGCATGACGACTTTCGCAATAAGTCCAGCTCCTCTAACTTGCTCGTAGAACACCGTTGAATTTGAAGTAGGTGATGAGACACACAAGTCGAGGAGCTTAAATATGCTTTCAGTTGTCAGCTTCCCAGTCGTTTGTTCTCCACTGTTCAGACATTCTTTGATGTTTTTCTTCGCTATCTATAAGTTGATAGAGGTGAAAAGTGCGGTGACGTCAAAGGATACCATCACTTCTTCATGGTCTATCCGCATGCATTTGAGTCTTTCCAAAAACTGATGAGCATTATTGACGGAGTATTGCGATCCGCTGGTCAGGCGTTTGAGGCGTTTCCATAATTCTTTAGCCGTTGTAAAGTTAGTGTGCCTGGAAGTGATACTATTGATCGTAACAGCGCATTCTCTTTATGTACTTTTGGAAGCCTGTAAAACTGCGATGTTTGGATCACGAGCCTTCATTCTACCATGTAAGCGGGTTGCCTCAAGACCCAGTGCTACGTATAGATCAGTGGTTCTCGACCTGGGGGTAATTAACCCTACGGGGGGTAAAATAGAATTTTACGGTGGGTAAATATATATATACGACGATTGGGCCATCGATCTGTCGCCAAAGAACATTAATAACCAAATCCTTTGTATAAAAACAACTAACTACCTAGTCAATCTTGATTAGCCATCAGTGACCAATCATTAGTGCGCGGTTAGTGAATTAGATAATTTTCGGCAATAGACTTTATTATCTAATGAACGAATACAAGCCTGCTAAGCAGCGCACCTAGATAGCGCCTCTATCGGCCTTCTCGTCGATGGTTGGTCGTTTGGGTCGGGTGGTCGTTCGGCTGGTCGAATTACAGAGTATGATGATCATTAAAATAAGAGCATAGACCGGCCGACCAGTTGAAGGAGCGAGCGAATATTTACTATGTAGAAGGGAGAAAACAGATTAGTGTTCAGGACGTATCGATACAGAGTGATACTTGGAAGTTTTCATCCAGAATGCGCTTGCAAGTTATTGTTGAAACCAATGAGGAGCCACTAACGTCTATTCATGTTTGATCAGGTATTACACAACAAAGCAAAGAACCAAATGAACTTGGAACACGACTTACGATGTGCATTAGCTGAAACCGCACCATATACACCAGAAGTTGTTAGAATTAAGCAATATTAGCCATTTCATTGACGTACAACATCTCTCGTTTTATTAAAAATTTGCTCGGAAATAGCTCTTTTCTTTATTTGAATGATAAAACGGGATTAAAAACTGTATCCATTTTCCACAATTTTAGGCACAAAAAGCAATGGCTAATAAGCGATTAGTTTTTAAGCTAAATTGGGGGAGGGGCGTAATGGTTTATAGTGAACTCGTTTTGTGGGTAACAACCCCACAGAGATTGAGAACTACTCGTCTAGACCCATTGTATCCCCCATTTGACCATCTCGTTCGTCTTTATCCAATTGATTGTTCCACTGTTCGACTGTGTCGTCCACTCTTGCATCGACTTCGTTTTACTGTAGTTGGGTGGACCAATTTTATGCTGTTGTTTCGCCAGTTCGATCACTAGATATTCCTTGATTGGTATCGATGAAGCATGCTATTCGCTTGACAGGACTTACTACATTTGGGCTTTCATCCGCATGGGTACGATTGTTGCATATCTTTTGTGCCGGATGATTACGTATTCGACCTAGCCCTGCAGTGCGGAATAGTGGTTATGTCCTATGCCATCAGACCTCATCTCACATGGTGCAGTAACTCCTTTCCGGTTTCTGGAATGGGATGCTTTTTGTTGGCTTTTGTCCCACTTTTATCTGGAGAACCTGAACTGTTGTACAATTTTGTCATACTGTATATTCTCACTCACCCAAGGTTTCTACAGATAGAAGTAGCTTAACTTGCATAGTAATGTACCTGACTAGCTTGTTGCTTTTTAAATATTCCTTGTCTTATTGTAAGAGCCCGACGTGCATGCGGAATATTTATGATGTCAAACAGTTAATACTAGATGCATCCGTTCCGACAAACAAGACATTCACTCATCTTCGCAATCCCTGTTGGAAGCTGCATGGCGTGGATTTTCTTCTGTGTCAAAGGGGTTGTGTGATGTGTATTGGTTGTACCTTCATTCCTCGCACGCATACAACTGCGGTTCTAAAGGGTTTTCTGTTCCTTTTGGGGAGTCATTACGGCCTGCTGTTGGCTGGTTGCCGTTTCGCCTCCTGGCCTTTCCACCTTACTGATAACTAGTGTTGTAGCTTCTGCACCACACTATGTCCGACGGCATCCATTTTCAAAATTACCTGTCGCTGCAAGTGTGAGCCTCAGTTCATTTGGAGTCGTTCCACATGCATGCATGCCATCGATGGAAGCGAATTTCATGAAGCATCTGCTAATGACAGGGATTCTTGGCCGTGTGCAATGCTGTTTACAGCCAAATTGTTCTTTTCCTTCCCAGCTGAATCATTGAATGAGCCCCATCACAGTCCAGTCTGAAATTAGTGCCTTGGTACATTGGGCCCACTTTGCTTTCGCTTCCCGCTAGCGTTATTGCAGGCAAGGAGACAGAGCGAGGTAACCCATATACAACCATCGCACTCGGCTTTGTGTAGTGAGCGTATGCGGTTTCGCATCTAACATAACACCTCATCGGAATGCCCGTCAACAAACATCGCCATTACGAATATGAGGTTACCATCATGTTTTCTCAACGATTCCAACGCTGCGGTACTCCGCAACTGTCTGTGAACCTCATCAGCGTACTCGTCGGCCCCGTTTCGCAATCACAGAGCAGAAGTGGATCTCATTAAGGTCATTCTTTTCTGGCAAACGTCGATGACTTCCATCTAAACAAGCCCAATGTGGCAATGTTATTACGGAAAGAAGCGTTGTTACGACTCCTTTGGAGAATTCTGAATACGATTTTACGACACTTCAATAACACCTTATCATTTATTGTCATTGCGCGTGTCCGACCCAGGGGTTGTGTTCGCACAACAGTAACCATGCCGCCGATGTTACTGCTCCTTGCTGGGCGACTGGGTCGATAAGAATGCCTCGGGAACTGGGTGATATAAGCGGTTTGCCAGACTTCGCACTTGCTTGTGCATCAGCACCAGTGACGCACACTGAAATGGCGGTGGGTACGTTTATAAAAATTTTCACCTCTGCATCACTTCAGTGCAGAATGCTTTGTTTGGAGGACTCACAAGCGTGCAGTAGCGAGTACCAAGCATTGGTCCGCGTTTGTATAGTCTTCTGGACCGGTGGGGTTCTTCCACTTGTCCGCGTTCACCTTAATGAGGTATGTGTACTTTGGTAGCATCGACACACTTATGCCGTCTTCTTATTTCGACACTTGTGGTGACAGCATCCAATGTCCTCTCCCTCTGCGTTATCGCACAATTGTGTCGGAAGGTCACTGGCTAGTGTATTTCACTGTCCGCTTGATTGATCTTTTTCTAAACATCCTGTTAACCTGAATGTCATATCGACGCAATCGATCTATCAACTCGGTAACCCGTCTTGCACTCAATTATACTGTGCCAGGAAGGTCAGAAGTTTTCATTAGCCTACTTTCCCTGACCTGCTACGTGCATCATCTTCATCAATATATTCTAGGTGATGGTGAAAAACACCTCACCTAATGTGCCGCAATACAAAGAAGATAAGGTACTAAAATTGCACTAAAAATAAATTACAGCAACAAGTAATAGTATTAAACATCATATTATTCATTTGCTATGAGATCGTAAAAGCAGAGGGCATATATAAGAAAGAGGGATGGACAAAGAAACCCACAACACAAACGCCATAACAGCAAGTGTGTCCGACCAAATGTGTTCATCATCTTTTGGACCCCAGCCAGGCAGTCGGGAAGTGACGGTTTTCCTTTGGACCAACTCATCGCTCCGCCTCCTCTCTTTCTCTTCCACCCGGATCCCTGGCGCGCATACAACGCACTTCGCAGGAGTCGGTGTGCTGGCATGCGTAACCTGTAGCCTAACCAACGAAGTCTGGTGCGCGGTACTAACAGTGCTGATCAGTTCACTCGCTCTTCCTGCACCAAATACGCGACGCCGAAGACGCTCATTGCTCATGTGGTGCTCACACCAGACATGAGCTAAGCTGCGACGGTAGCGATGATCGAACAAGTCTAGCCACTTTCTGTCTGTCGACCTGATAGGCCAGGTTTCACAACCGTATAAGAGGGTTGAACGGACGTCTTCCTTATAAACTCTGTCCTTCAGGGCGAGTGGTATTACGTCGGCAGTACAGGTGGTGGAGATTGGTAATAGCACCGAGCTTTTGCTGTACCGTTCGTGACCTCATCTTGGGTCCAAATGGCGTTAATATAGCTGCCTAGGTACTTGAACTCCTGATCGACTTCTAGCTGATCATCACCAAGGGTCAGCGTAGGGTTGGGCCCCTACCAAACTTGGAGAAGGATTTTGCATTTTGAGGGAAAAAGCATAGCCCAAAACAATTGACAACCAGGGCTAATTTATCCAGTGCAGTTTGGCACCTTTCTGATCTGTCACAGGTGAGCGCGATGTCGTCAGCATACTCCAAGTCAAGAAGTCCCTCACCAGGAAACGGCTACACATCTTGTCGGTTGTGTCCAGCCGTGACTTCGTCAATGGCGAGGTTAAAGAGGAGAACTGACCGCGGGCAACCTTATTTCACACCGCTGGAGATATTGAAGAACGGCGACAGTTTGCTGTAGACCCTCACTCTGCCCGAACTATGCACGTATAGCGCTCTGATAACGTTTACGTATTTATCAAGCACAACTTTCCTCAGCGGACAGTCCCAAAGGGCACACCGACCCACCGAATCAAAGGCCCCTTTGATGTCTAGGAACACGGTTACGGTGGGTCGCCAATAAATATGGCGGTGCCCCAGCAACTGACGTGATGTGAAAGTGTGGTCTATGCAGCCTCGATTTCGACGAAACTCGGATTTCTCCTCGCGCATCTGACTTTCACGGATGCCAGTCAGTCTATGGAGGACGACAGACGCAAGTAACTTAGAGGCAATGGAGATCGAACTGATTCCTCTATGATTGCCGCATACCGAACGGCAGTCTGCTTTGAAAATTGAGACTATTATGGAGCGGCTCCAGTCTGTTGGGACAGTTTGATTAGTAACTCTTGCGTATCAACTACCGAATTCGCTACCTTTATGTACTCTCAAAGGTTTTCGCAGCTTCTGAGTTGACATCATGTCCGGGCTCGTGAGACAGAGAACATGTCTATTAGAAATCGCGGAGTTTTGTTTTACCTCCTCCCGTGTCACCGGAGAGATAATAGCTGTAAAAATCTTGGCGATGGATTCACGTTGACTGAACACTTTGAAAAACGACTCAACTGACGCGGCCTGTGATATTTGTTAGATAGTACAACGGATCCTAACTGCTCAGTTGTTGTGAAGTTCTCCGAGCTGGACAACTTGATTACAGACGTTTCGCCACCATTCGAGGTGGCATCTTCGGTGCGGAATTGATAGCAGCTAAGTAGCAATAACTGGTAGAAAGCAACCCCGATAATGGATACTGTCAGCAACCACTCCGTTCCTTATATAGGCATACGGAGCTAGTAATTTTGCCTCGTTCTCATTGGTGAATCATTGTGTTCGGCGGTCGTGCTCAAGTCATTTTCATTGGCTGTGGAAATGCTGTTGTGACGTGGTTGGGATTATCGCAGTCGGATTGGTGCAACTGGTGTGGGTGAGCAGTCTGGGCTCATATTGACCATGCTGTTCATTATCTCTGTGTTGGATTAGGTTCGTTCGAACAACGGTTGTGGATTCTCTTAAGCTCTCTCTGTCTCAACATTTGGTATATTGGATCGCTGTCGATATGCATGTTAATTGAGTTCGTGGTCGTGAACCAGGCTTCGAGAAACTCCCTCTCTTTTTATGTTTCTCCTTCGGTCAAGATCTCTACTTTGTTCCAGTCGAAGCTGTGTCCCTCTTCATCCACGTGTGCTGAAACCAATGAGGTTGCGTAATGTTTCTTGCACGGTCTTTGGTGTTCATGTATTCTTGTGGACAGCCTCCTTCCTGTTTGTCCCACATAGTGATTTTCACAGTTTACTCAGTTTATTCTATGTACGACATTCCGTCGTTCTAGTGTCTCTCGTTTTCCTTTTGGTTTTGACAATGTTTTCATCAGAGTGGCGGTTGGCTTGTGGGATACCATGATATGTTGTGGTTTGAACAATCTGGCAGTCATTTCAGCTATCTTCCTTATGTACGGCAGAACTATACGTTTCGTCATAGCTGACGTAGGTTCGGTTTTTGAGGGCTTGCGGTTTAAGCATTTTCGGAGGAAACTGCGTGGATATCCGTTACGTTCAAATGACTTGAATAAATGTTTTTCTTCTGCTCGTTTCGCTTCTGTCGTACTGCAGTGAGTTGCCATTCTATGGAACAGTGTCCGCACCAGCTTATTTTGTGACATCTTGGGTGGTTGCTTTTGAAATTCAAAATCTGCTCAGTGCGTGCTTTTCCTGTACACTGAGGTTTGCAATTCGCCGTCCCTTGTTCTAGCCACTAACACATCCAGGAAAGGAAGTTTGTTTTCCTTCTCTGATTCCATGGTAAACTGTATGCCGTCCGTAGCGTTGTTAAGCAGTTGTTGTGCCACCGATACTTGACTACGTTTGAGTATCACAAACGTATCATTGACATAGCGAACCCAAAGTTTCGGATTAATCCTTGGTAGTAGATCCTCTTCCAATTTTTGCATGTCAGTCTGCGATGAGTCCGGATACGGGTGATCCCATCGGTGCACCTTTCACATGTTTATACATTTTTCCGTTGAACGCAAAGTAAGTTGAGAGACATAAGTTGAGAACTTCGCATACGCTTCTGACCGTCATGTTCCCAATCTTCCCTCCGCTGTTGTCCAGATGTTCTGCGATTTCTTTGGCCAGCTGTAAGTTAACGGAAGTGAATAGGGCGGTTACATCGAAGGACACCATGGTTTCATCGTGTTCTGTTCGTAGGTCTTTGAGCTTCGTCAAGAATTGTTGGGCATTGTTTATGGAGTGTTGCGATTTACTGATTAGGTGCTTGAGGCGTCTCCATAGTTCATTTGCCAGATAGTAGGTGGGCGTGCCTGGAAGTGACAATTGCTCGTAAGGGTGCTCCATCATTTCGGATCCTAACTGCGCCGTTGATGTTGTAACCTCTACCGTCGACTCAACATGACATGGAATGACACTGCTGACCTGTAACCGGCCACGGTAGGTCAGCTGACCTTAGCTGAATTCAGACAGTTTGCTACGACATCCTAGTCATTAACAGCAATTAGGATCGCTTTTCTACGGAATCTTTTTCCTCATCGAAGAGTGTATTGACTTCTTAAATGATACTCTGCTATTAGACAGCTGAGCACAATCCTGCGCATCATCTAGTGGCGCTTCTGTTCACACCGTTGTGCTGAACGTGCATCAAGAAAACAGTCACGTGGCTCGTCCATTCGGATGCATGCTTGCAACCTGTATGCACAAGTCTCGAGTGGGCATCATTGACGAGCCTACTTTCGTCTCTTAGTCGAACTGCCTATTTAAATTTCTTTATGTTTCCTGGAACAGCAGATGACTATGTTGTTTGGCAATGAGAGCCGCGCGGAAGCTGTTTCACCGATACTGTCTTGCCTTCAAACGAAGTTCAGTTATTCGTGGCGAAATGTTATTTGTAAGGTGTGAGCGCCCTGACCCTGAATGTGTTTTCTTAGGATACTAAGTCCCCTTCTCTCTCGTCATTCTGTTTAGGTGATGATGGTTGTGCAAGAAGCAAACTACCAGTACACCTGGCTGTATGCTCCATTTGATGATGATGATGATGATCATTGACGTGCATTATTGTCCCCGGAATGATGCGTCTTATTGTGTGCGAAAGACTGTGAGTTATAGGTTCCATTGTAGTTTTTCCCCTGTGCAGCTGCTGCAGAAATATCGGTCTCCGTTCTAATGTCAAAACTAGGCACTCCTTCTGTTGCATCGTGGCTTTAATGCAATCACTAGTCCTCAGTTCCAAACGTACACATCCCACCTGAGAACGTGTCTGTTGAGCAGATTTTCTCAGGCTGACCAACCAGGATGCTCATCAAGTTTAAATCTAAGTGGCACAAAGTTATAACAATTCGTATACTACCCATTCCACATACATTTCCTACAAACATGGTAGTGTATTACCATGAAAAATTTCCATTTCTGCGTCATGTAAGTGCATGCGACTGCTTTCCCTCGCCTTGGAGATTAACTTCCTTACCGAGTGGGTCAAATTGAGTCTACTTGTTGGATTCCCGATACTTCAAGGGGCTTGAAGCAGCACAGAGTTGATCAGCGCGCACCGGTAGTTTAATCTGCGATTGCAGACTTTAATTTAAAGTGAGACTCGTAAGCTAGTATATGTATCTTTAAGGCTTTCAGCTAACTGCAAGTTTTTTCCCCAGACGAATAGAAGGCCAACATGTCATTCACATAGCGTTCAATGCAGGCAGTTTGGCTGTTTAGATAGGTGTGCGTCTTCCTGTCCTCAGCACGAAGAAATCAGCTTATTGGACAGCCCATTTCAATCCCACTGAACTGTTACACTGTGATCTGACGTTGTGTGGACTGACGTCTTTTCTGCTTGATAGTAGGGATTCAACCGCGTTTTGCAACGAACAATTGTCTTCAACTAGTTCGTACATACAATCAGCAGTTTAGCGTGGCTGAACTTGAGTGCAAAGAAATTCCACGTCTCTTGAGCACGTGGCCTTGTGAGCAACGCGTTGATGTTATCGATAACTTGTAGATCATCCTCAAGACTATGTGGATTGATCCATTGTTCAACGAAACAGTGTGTGTCAGGCAGCGATCGTCACTGGAAGAATCCGCCTAAATGGTACTCCGGTCTTTTGTGTTTTCGGCATCCCCATACAGTCCCGAAGAGACACAGCTTCTCAGATTCAGCTTTGTATGTCACTGTTTATCACGCGATAGTACGGAATAGTTTCAGGCTAATGAGCAACGCGGACTTCGACATCCTCTATGTCCCATCTTATTGAGTTGTTCACTTACTACGCGTTCCTGCGTATGACATCTTGTTATTAAACCTAGTCAGCCTTCATACGTATCACTGGTTTTATTGCACTTTCATTTTTGTACGTGGTTCACTCAGCGCTTTAACGCACCTGACTGGAGTGGCCATTTGTCGCCTTTTTCTCATAATTTCGCTGCAATGTGATACACTTTTATCCTCTTTATTCTGTCTGTTTTCTCTATTTGTAGGATTGATAAACTGGATCAAATGAAAGCGTCCGATGTGCTCTCTGAGACAGACTCTCGACAGTTGGTTTTTGACGTGGAATCCTCTTACAACGCTTTCAACGGGCTTCTTCATTCCCAGTTGTAATTCTGTCCGCTCTCCCCGTGCGTGCGCGCACGTGACCCCGACTGTTGTTAGTGTTCGACACGTTGTCCTACTCTGCCGCCTTTCCATTCGTTCCTGATGCCACCATCTTCTGTGTTGTATAACCTGCCTTCTATATGTCCGATATTTGACTAATCACGGCATCATTGGCAATTGACTTGATGTATACATACTTCCCGGTATTTCTCACCGATTCATTCGGTCGCCGTTTTATTGCTTTAATTGTCCCCGGACATCGGGGAATTTGGTTTGGAGACAAATGAAAAATGTTCTCAGTCGTGATAATCTTCCATTCAATTGTTACTGCTGGCTTCTTTTTCATTGGCATTGTCTTGATATATTAGACCGTGTATGTAACAGACACCATCATCACATTCGCATCCCCCTTTTCCTCTTGGATGAACCTTGTACACTGCCTTCCACTGTTTTATTTTGAGCATATTCGCATCACTGTTATTCAACTTGGTTCGGACTGAAACGACGACTGATTTCACATCGGGACTCCTTGGCATTGTCAATCTCCTTATTCCTCTCGATGACTGCCACGCCGTGTAGCGATTTTGCTCACATCAAACATATCATCATCATCATCATTATACACGTCAGCTAGAGGTGGAAAACACCTCAGCTATTGTGCGGCAATAGATAAAGGAAAAGGAAAATAAATACAACAGTTGCATGCCAGCTGAGCTACCAGCAACGAATAGGCATCGTCCCGGTAAGCCCCCAGCCGGCTACTAGGCAAAAAGAAAACTTATTATGTTCTACGCTACGAACTGAGATCGTAGGTGGAAGGGGTGACTAAAAGGGATGGGGAGGGACAAAGAAACTCACAGCAGGAACGCCACTGAGATCGGCTCCTTTACATGTCAGCAAATATATCCAGCTAAACGGGTTCACCGTCTTTTGGCTCCCAACCAGGGAGCCGTGATGCTCCAACCGAGGCCAGCTCAGAAGTGAGGGCCTTCATTCCAAGTCATCGCTTGGCTGCCCCTCCTCTTCTTCCATCCACATCCCAGGTGAGCAAACAACGCACGTCGTGGAAGTCGGTGGGCTGGCATGCGCAACACGTGGCCCAGCCATCGGAGCCTGGTGCGTGAAATGACGGTGCTGAGCGGTTCAGATCCTTTTTCTGTGCCGTAAAAATGGCGTCGAACACGCTCGTTACTCACGCGGTGTTCCCACCAGATGTGAGCCAAACTGCGAAGGCACCAATGGTCGAACGTAACTAGCCACTTCATGTCTGGTGATCTTAGAGGTCAGGTTTCGCAACCGTACAGTAAGGCCGAACGTACCGCTGCATTGTACACTCTACCCTTCAGGGCGAGAGTAATGTCGCGCCGCCGCCATAGGTGGCGAAGGTTAGCAAAATCACTTCGAGCTTTTGCTATACGGTTCGTGATCTCGTCTTCGATCCCAAGGGTGCTGATACAACTTCCCAGGTAGTTGAATCTTTGAACGACTTCTAGCTGATCCCCACCAAGGGTCAGCGCAGGAGGCGATCCATGTCAATCCTGGAGGAACGCTTTGCATTTCGATGGTGCAAAGCAAAGCCCGAAGCGGCTGACAGCGAGTCCTAATCTGTCCAGTGCCGATTGCCACTTCTGGTAGCTGTCACAGATGAGGGCAATGTCGTCTGCATACTCTACGTCAAGAAATCGTTCTCGTGGGAGTAGCTCCATACCTTCCAAGTCATGTCCTGTGAACGCGATTTCCATGACTTCGTCAATAGCGAAGTTGAAGAGGAAAGGTGACAACGGGCATCCTTGTCTCACACCGCTGGAGATATTGAAGGGTGGCGACAGCTTGCCGTAAGCCGTCACACTGCCCGAGCTACGCGCGTATAATGCTCGGATAATATATACATATTTATCGGGCATACCTTTCCTGAGTAGACGATTCCAAAGGGCACATCGATCAACCGAATCGAAGGCACCTTTGATGTCAAGGAACACGACTACGGTGGGCCGCCAATATGTGTGACGGTGCTCCAACAACTGATGCAAAGTGAAGATGTCGATGCAGCCACGACCCCGACGAAACTCAGCTTACTCCTTATGAATCTAGCTTTCACGAGCGCCAGTCAGCGTGAAGAATTATGGAAGCGAATAATTTGGAGGCGATGGAGATCAGACTGATTCCTCTATGTTTGCCGCATTCCGAACTCGAGCCTCTTTTGAAGATGGAAACAATAACGGAGCGGCTCCAGTCGTTTGGGACACTCTCCCGCTCCCACAGTTTCACTAGTAATTCATGTAAAGCATCAAAAGTATCAGAGCCTCCGAATTTGAAAAGTGTTGGATGCAGATCATCTGGTCCCGCGGCTTTGTTCAACTTCAACAGTCCGATCTCACGTTCGACTTCTGAGCGAGAGGGTGGATCCAAAGGGACAGCGCACGGAGCAGGGCAATCACTGGCTGGCGAATAATCGAACAATTTTAGCCGATAAAAGTGCTTTTCAAAATGCTCAGACCAAAGCTCCAAACGTTTTGACAAATTGTGGATAGACTGTCCGCTCCCGTCAAGTATAGTTTCATTAACACCAGGTCTCCTGCTGTCCGTTTCCCGTATCAGACGGAATTACTTGCGATGGTTGCCAAGGGCAGTGGCCACTTCCATCTCTGACGCATGATGGGACTACCAGGATTCGCGGTCTTTCTTCAGGCTAGCACGGAGTCTTGCCCAGAGCTCTTTGCGAGTTTCATTGTGTTCTCCTCCAGCCGGGATATGCCGGCGAGCGTCGATAAGTTCCAGAGACCGCGAAGAGATCCAATATCCATGTTGGCGATTAGACATAACACATGAGAATTTGCCTGCTGCTAGTAAGGTCTGGCGATCATGTGACCAGTGACCATCAATTGTCTCCAGTGAGTTCTTACTCAATTCGCATGTCAGCGTACTTCGATACGCATTCAAAACAGTTGGCTAGTGTCATTGCGCTCACAGCGTCGTCGTGGACATCCGCCAAAACGCATCCGCAGATCAGCACATACAAATGCATGATCGGTGTTCACACATGTGCTCCAAATCGAGCGACTGTTCTGGATGCAGCCTCTCCAGCGGTAACTGACTGCGTCCAAAGCTGGTTCGAGGCTGGTTGGCGCCAAGTCACCCTCCGGCGAGTGGTGTGTCGGAAGTTGGTACTCGCAAGAAATAAGCGGGCATCTTCATACAAATGAAGTGACGACTCACCGTTATCATTACGGGAGCCTACACCGTGCTGACCGCTCAGATGCATTTCATCAGTGGACAACTTTCCAACTTGCGCGTTCAGATTCCCAGCCAGCACAACAGTGTCCGTGCTTCTTCTGTGGCGAAGGAGCTGAGTCAGTTGGCGATCGAAGTCGTTCTTTACCGAATCATCGCTACAATTTGTGGGCGCGTAGGCAGCGATGATGAATAGATACCTATTAGTCCCGCGCGACTTCGAAGCTTTAAACGAGCCAGCCAATCGGACTGCACACATCCGGCTACTGATTGGAATCCAATCAACCAGAGCAGCTTCAGTCCGGGGACTCAGGGCTATGCCAACCGCAGCTTGGCCGGTGCTCGACGCTGCATCGTCACTGGATAGGCGCAATGGGAATGTGCTGCTGGTGTCACCTGAAGGGGATCGCAGAGTGAGCACAGAGCTCGAGTCTTGCAGGCGAGTCTCTGACAAGCAGCAGATATCGATCGAGAGGGTCTCCAATGTTCAGTCAAGTGCTGCTTGTTGACCGATCTGTAGTAATGTACGTACCTTGAGGCATGCCAAGGGCTCCAAATGGAAGCCGGTGAACTGTAATGGGCCGCTTGGTTGGACATGGGCTTGTCGACAGGAGAAGAGTGAAGCTCCGCGTTCACATGTGAGTAGAAATTAGAAGATAACTGGCTAGCAAAGCATGTTGGGGGAGGACCAAGAATCGCGGGTTGAAAACTGGGGGGATATAAGTGAAGTTGGAACGTGACGGTAAGAGTGAAAAAGCGTAAGAGGGGAAATAAGAAGACGGGAAAGCTTGAGCAGTAGCATCCAAACCCCTATTCACCTTGTTCGATGCAGCAGATAGGGCACCCGTTGATTATACTTTGCGGTGGCCAGGGCATCAAGAAATTGTTTTACGGAGGATCCATCGTCGCCTCACAATGGATGTTTGTCAAGTTCACATGTTTAGTAGTTCCTTTCCGGTAATTTGCGTCTATTTCGGACTTGCATATGCTGTTTGGTAACAGATTGTGTTGATTGCTGGCTGCCTATTCGTATGCAGAACACCGATTCTTTTGACTTCTTAGTCTGGATGCAGTAGAGTCGGATAGTAGGTTCGTTATTTTCTGCTATGTCTTGTCATTAAATCTTTTGATGTGTTCAAACTTGAGGGAAGTAGGATTGGCATTTCGCTCTGAGCCGTGGAAATTGTTGGCCGCCACTTTACACGGCATCTGCTGTATTCGACCTTCCTCAATCGATTCAATTTCGCGGCCAAAAAGACATCAACGATACACCGTACCGAAGCTTGGATGCCGCGCGACCACGACCAGCGGCGCGTTGGCTAGGTATGCTGCAGAAGGAAATCGCTCTTCTAATGCTACCATCAGCAGAGACAGCTTTCCAGGTAAACAAAGTCGTCCACTTGTTCAAGCTGCGTACCTTGAAAAGTGAGCACTGGGGGCAAGTGAATGTCAACCCAGGACTTTGTATTTCCTAGGAGCAAAGATCATGCCATATTTTGATGCTTCAATCGCTAAGCGGTTTAGAACGGTCTGTATACTCTGTGCTTCATCATCAAGTAAGGCAATATCATCAGTACAATCTAAATCGGTCACGCAGTTGCCTGGAAGAAGCTCTACACCGGGACCCTGAAAGCCCTCAACGTCGTTTAATAGGACATCGTCGATCGCAAAATTGAAGAATAACGGGGACATGGGGCTATTGACGGCAAAAGGTGAAGAGAGCTTGCCTTAAGCCCTCAATTTACCTGAGACATTGCAATATAATGCTCGATGGATGCCGATACACTTATCAGGTACTCCCTTCCTTTGTAAGCAACGCCATAAGGCTGGTCCATCGACGCAATCGAAATCGGCTCGGATGTCCGGAAAAACAACAATATTGTGCTGGCGGTAAAGATGACGCGTTTCAAGAAGTTGGCGGAGTGTAAGCAATGGTTTTTACATCCTCGGTTGGGGCGGAAACCAGCCTGTTCTTCCCCTGAGCGCAATTCTTGAGTCGAGGTTAGTCTGTGGAGTAGAATGGATGTTAACAGCTTAGAGGCAACGGACATTAGACCGATTCCTCGGTGGTTAGCGCATAGGGTACGGGCCCCTTGAAGATCGGAACGATAATTGACTTGCTCCAAGCGAATGGAACTGTTTCCTCACACCAGAACTGTTAACTGGTTGAGGATTGTTTCGCCAACGAACTTGAACAGCTCTGGAGGAAGTCCGTCTGGGCCAGCAGACTTGAATTGCTTCAAGTGTCGGAGCTCAAGGCAGACGGCTTCTATGGATGGTTCCAGTGCGAAGTTCCAAGACGCGCAGCTAAGTGTGCTCGTTAGGCTCGCCAGTGTAGGAGGCCAGCTGAATTAAGTGCGAAAGTGTTCAGCCCAACGGTCCATGCACCTGTGTAAGTTGGTGATCAGCGCTCCGTCAACCACGCAAATAACCTCACTGACACCCTGTGACCAGTGGCCCGAATGACCTAGAAGAGTTTGCGAAATTTTTCAGAGTGGGCTGCCGTTTCCATCTCTGAAGTGCGCTGGGACCACCTAGTTTCGCGATCAGTTCACAGGCTTTGCTTAAGTTGTTAACTGAAGATGCGACGCATTGTACTACTGTTTGAATCGGTGGGGATAGCTCTACGACGATCAAACAATTTCAGTGAGCCTCTCAGAGTGCGCCTTGTGGTTCTGCAGATTGAATGATTGGAAGATAGCGTAGCTTCACGCTGGAAATTCCAAGGATTTTCGATGTCTCGAGTATCAATGACTGCATGCAACAAGACAGTTTGATAAGCTGATCGAATATTGATCAGCTAACCTGTTGATGTAGAGCGTATGGTGCCTTGGTTTTGAGGAACCGCTGAAGCGGGTGCAGATGTCCGCGCAGACCAAACCGTGGTCTGAATCGAGGTACGTAGACCAAATCGATCTACAATCCCGAACGCTGCCTCGTCATCGAAAGCTGATCGTAATGTGATCTATTTGTGACCACGCTTGCGTTGGCGAGGACACCAGGAGGCTGCACGTCTTCTGGTATGCATAAAGTTCGTACTTCAGAGAAAGATGTGGTGGTCTTCGCATAACGTGAGAAGTCTATCACCGTTGTCAGAACGACTCTCATCAAGCCCGTGACTGCCACCACGATGACGTTCGCACGGAAGCAGGCGACCTACTCGTGCATTGAGATCCGGCAAGGACAATGACATCTGTCTTTTCGACTTTGTTCAAAAGGTTGTGGAGTCCGCGATAAAATTTAACCTCAACTCATGCACAGCTGCAGTCGGTTGGAGCGTATATATAAACGACAAAAATCGTGCCTCTATTCACGATGTCTGTTGGGTCTACATGAACATTGAAGCTTAAGCGCACTAAGCCATCTGTCGATTGGGAACCAGTCGAGTAGTGCAGCCTCCGCTTTATCGCTCAATGCGATACCAAAACCAGCTAAGCGGCTTATGCTGTGGTTTTAAGAGCAGTCGGGGACAGCAACTTAATTACGGTGCTGGGATCCTTCAATCAAATCTCAGTAAGGCAACAAGCATCGATGCCGGGGACTCTAGAGTGCGCGCCAGGCCACTCTGTTGTCTAATCTGTAGGAGGTTCCGAACATTGAACGCTGCCGAGCGGAATGAAGCACGTGATCCGAGGATAAATAATGGCCGGACGATTTAATATCAATGAGATGGACATTGGAAGTAGATTCAAAAGGTTGTGAATTACCAACACAAGCAAAGTTGGCATTTGATTGAGGAGCATGAGTAGTAGGGAATGTGGTGGCAGATTGAGCGACGTAAAAGCACTTTCGAAATCAATGAGTTTCACAGAGAGCGCGATACGATCCTGTTGCCTTAGCCGAAGTAGGGAGTTATCCTAGGGGATTCCACCCTGAGCCTAATCGTAAGGCAGCGGAGCGAAGTCATGGATTCGCACCCATTGGGAGCCGATGCCTGATTGTTCAGCTCATACGCCTTTCGTCTGGTGACTGGCCAAACAGAGGCCCAATCCTCCCCACGATTTCAGCAGCAAAATGCTGGGCTAAAATGCTTCGCCAAGGTAAAACAAAGTGCATTAACTTTATTTGGTGGTGATTCACATCCGCCACGTCGCAGTGTTGTTAAACGGACAGAGCTGGCTTTTTATAGGGAGAACGCTTGCCGGGAAAAAAACTCACCACGTCTTGGAACACTGCCGCCGAACCATTCGCTAGACCGAGATAATCCCGGACCATCCAACTGACACCAGGAGTTTGTTCGGCAAGGCAGACCATTCCCATGCTGCAGATTCAGGAATGCTTTTCTTGGGCATGTGACTGAATATAACTCATATACTTCGCATTTAGATGAGTAAGCAGTCGTGGACAATTCATCGGTGGTACTGGATGGAATGGTGAGTTTTTGACTGGCCAGCGTGCTTTTTCCAATAGCTTTTGATTCATTAGATTGATCATCCCTATGGAAACGTCTGATACGGAACGGTGTACCCGACAAGTATGTCGTAATTCATACCGATCTATATAGTCATGCTCAGTGGTCACGATGGCGAGACAGTCACACTGAGCTACCCAGCGCTCTAGAGAAGCTTTCGGTGTAGTTTCCGAAGACCACTTCGCGATCAAAATAGCTTCTGGTCACCTGGTGAATCGATTGACGCATTTGGGTAGGTAAACCGCGCCTTTCGAAGGCGGCAGGCGATCTACGAGGGCGACATGCGTCTAGTGTTGGAAACATGCATAATTGACTTTTCGTGTGCTTTTAGACCTTCACTTGTTGACATGGAAGGCATGTAGAGGGTAACTTGCGATCGTCGCGATTTACGGTCCTTTGAAATTCTTCTAGTTTGAGTGTGCGTGGTGTGCTCAGAGATGTGTTGCAAGGAATATTTTCATCAGATGATGCCAGCGAAACAAATTATATGTCAGCTGAAGGAAACCTGTGTATTATGAATCCCTCAGAATCACTGAATTGTGAGGCGGCCATGGCTGTGAGGTTGATAGCATTGCAGACATCAGCGGAAATCGGTGGAATTCAAGAAAGTGCGTCGACGACGGCGTTGTACACACCTGAGACATCTCATATATCTAGTAAGCTGGGCGATATAGTTTTAGTGGCGTGACTTTTCAGGAGAGTTCCGGTCGGTTGTTGAGTCAAACACCTAAGTCAGTGATTTGTCGGTGAAGACAGCAAAGGAGCGGCCTTCTAATACGACGGAAGTGCTGTATGGCTAAGTAGATGGCTGGTAGTTCTTTACCGAACCTACTATAACGAGATTCAGCAGATTGCAGGTGTTTGGAGAAAATACGCCAGCGGTTGCTAAGTGTCTTCCACCTGTTGCTGCAAGGTAGCGCCAACTGCCACATGAGAAGCGTCGGTACTGAGGGACATTTGGGCCGTGATGCCCTATAGAGACTGTGTTTAGGATAGTCTCCTTTAAAGCTTTGAATGTAGTGCGTGATGCACCAGGAAAATGAGATTTCTTTAGATTCCGAGGAGAATGCTTGTGAGGCACTGAATGAACGATGCACAGTCGGATGTGAAGCGGTGATAGAAGCTAATTAGCCGGTCAAAACGTCTTGTTTATTTAAAAAAATGAGGTTCGGGGCAGTCGATTATGCCGTTAATTTTGTCCTGCAGCAGGAAGACGCCTGCAGGAGAGATACGATGACCAGGAAAATTGACCGAATCAATATCAAATGACCACTTTTGCGCTGATCGTCACCCCGTGTTAGGATAAACGGTCAGCAAGTATGCGCACGTGACACAGATGCGCTTCATGTGAGGAGGTCGCGATTAGGATTTCATCGAGTTACACGTAAACGAAGTCTGAACCAGGTAAACTTGGGGATAAAAAGCTGAAAAGCTTGCGCGATATTCTTAAGACCAAATGGCGTGCGCAGAAACTCGAACCAACCAAATGGAGTCGCTGCGGCTGTTTTAGTGATGTACGCATCTTGCCATCGGAATTTGGCTGTATTCGATTCCCAAGTCGATCGTAGTAAAAACTGTCTTAGCTGCCAGACTGGCTGCGAGATCCACAATGTGTGGGATCGGATAACGATGGGGTGTGCTAACAATATCTAAGGCACGATAGTCGCCAGAAGGACGGCAGTTTTACCTGACCTCCTTCGGGAACATGTGGTGAGGTGACACCCATGGAGCGTCAGATGGTCTGAGGATATAAAGCAAAAGCTTGTGATCGAATTCAGCTCGTGCGCTACGTAGCCTCTCCAGGGCGAGTCGCCTTGGTAGGGCGCTTGGCTGCCCACACTTGACTGTGCGCTGAGCAATCTCTGTTGTGACTGGCGGAAACTCTGCAGCTGGTCTTGCAAGTCGTTGGTATTCAAACAGTAGTCTCGCATGGTCTGAACGTAGGTCGGCTATTCATAAAAAGGAGCTGATAATTTGGACTGTTGAAAGAACCTCCTCAACACCTAGTTTGGCACGGTTATCTAAAAGCCTGCGGTCACCAGCATCAATAAGCATTCCAAAATGGTGGAGGAAATCAATACCGATGATTGCGAAAAGTACAGACGCAACCGTGAAAACCCACTAAAGTCTCGATAGTTTAGGTCCAAGTTCACAATGCACTGACCACATAAAGATATCGGCGGTCAGTTGGCGGCACACAGTTTTTACTTGGGCTTTGAACTGTTGTCCTTTTTCCTGGCATGGATGTTGTTCACTTTCGCTCTTGTGTCGATGAGGAAAAAGATACATGAACTTCGATCCTTAACGTAAAACAAGCAATATGTCTTGTTTTTGATGGATACATTGGCCGTGCTAATCGGCTCCTCTGAGCAGGCTGAGCTGTGCCCAATGCAGAGAGCCCGGCAACGTCCCGACTTTCCGTCATATTGACGGCGATACCAACACACTTCGTCGATAGCTTCGGTACTGTCGGATTAAGAAGGTGTCGCGGAAATATCGCGCTTTTGTGTCGAACAAGACGTACTCGGTGCAACCGTAAACGAGTTGCTTTGAAGGGTAGCCAAAACGGGGTCAGCGTTTGACCGTGGCCTGCTTTGAAAAGTTCATTGTTCCTAGCTTACTGTGAAGTAGCGCAATCCCCTCGTTTCACAGACCCTTTCGGTTTGACGACTCCGAGCAAGTGTGACACGTTAATCATGGGTGTAAATAAGCTACCGTGTCCACTGGTTATCCGCTGCGGAAAACATTCGAACGTAGCATCTGCTGCCATGGCGAGTGGTTTCACGTGATTGTCAAGAAATATGGACAGCATTATCGTGCACTGGGAGACGTTCAAACCATATCTCCTTTATCCTCTACTGGATCAAGAACAACGAAACAGCATGGCGCTGAATTTCGCTGAGCAACTCTGACGACTTGCGATTACTAAGATGAAAACATTGAGCTGTTCAAATCGAGCCCGAGTGTTACGATGTGATCTTAAAATTGCTTGCTTCATCGTTTCATACTTCGCATCGTTCAGTGGACAAAGTGGCATATCCAGAACTATCTTCGCCACTGATGAAGGAGGGCGCGGGAAGAGCTACATGTATTTCGATCCGTCCGTCGGAATACTCCTATTTCCAAACTCCATATCGAAAATGTCATAGCAAAAATATGAGCAGTGTCATGAAATACGGAACAGCCAATGTTAGCAAGCCTACACTGTGAAACGCTTCAGTTGCTACGTGCGATTTGAGAACAGTGATGATTAAAATTAAACACAAATTTGATGGAACTATTATGGTTATTCAATAAGCAAATAAATGCGTCCGTAAAATCGAGAAGACTGGACAAACTTACACAACAACAAGCATTGTCAAATTTGTGCGTGTGGATAGGGGTCACCAAATATTAGGGCTGGTAAATACAAATACAAGATAGGGCGCGTAATCGAGCGCGGATATCAGAAGGTAAATAGAATCACACGGCGGACTGACTATATGTGATGAGATACGAAAAGAAGTGGATGGATGAAGCGAGACAAGAGTATTTGGTCTGTGTTCCGCATCGTCACGGAATATTAACTTTGTTTATTTATTTAAGCGTCAACACAGTAACTCACAGAGCAGACGAGTATGGAGCTCGATGCAGGGCAAAGATCCATCGCAACCAGATCGAAGCTTAGCATGGTGAGACGGTTTGCGCACCTTGTCGAACAATTAAGCTATATGAGTGGGGACCTTGAGTGCTATTCCTAACCAGTTGGTCAATTGCTAGAGGTTGTGGGGTGCTGCACAGATACTAATCGCAAACGGTGCAACGTTAGAGGTGTGCTGACTACGGAAGTGGGAAGAACAGTTAGATCGTCTGGACCCAACTTGCATTGATAAAAGCTACAAAGAATACAGGGCAGGTAAGCAGAAGCAGACCCATGAGAAGAGCAAGTGGTCTGTATGTGCAGTCAGTTAAACAAATGGATGATCGGAAGATATAAGCAAGAATAAAATCCAATGTCTCAGAATACTGAAAGTGTGAATACTTCATGTTCATTACAGGGGTTTCCCTCTTGAAAATTGAATGATGGAAGCTTACGAGAGAGATGTCAGGTGGAGAGACAAACTGAGGACCGGAGGAGTAGGATAGCAATTGTAGTGGGCGCGGGCGGTAGGAGAGGGCGCGTGTGGAGTTCATTGGGTTCAGGCATCTTTGTTATACGTTATATATTAGTTGAGTGGGGACTTAAGTGCATCGTCAGTGGGCGGTCGGGGCGGACTCATCGGACTGCAAAACAATTCGCTATTCTAGAAAAGTGGTGGACGGTAGATTTCCTCCACTGCTGGATCGGCGGTGTTCTTGGAAGTTGTCACTCCTCCCACCGCACCCCAGTCCACGGTGATGACGATCCTCGTCCCACGAGCAATCCCGGATATCGTCTTTGGGGAATCGTTTCCCAAAGCGCGCGGACTAGGCTAGCCATTGTCGCACTGGCGGTGGGGATTAGTGGTCGCATGGAGCTAGAATGATGGGGACTGGAGGTTCCAGGCGGGGGGCAGGAGATATCGCGATTTCTCATGGGACTTGAGTTTTGGAATGCAAAATTCGTCGGGGGAGATGTTTGGTTGTCGAGGCAGGCGGCGTGATGCCTTATGGAAAATGAGGCAATTATATGTAACCCACTTCTTTCTTTTTCTTACTTTTGCAAAACGTTAGTGAATAAAACGATTACCACGAAAGGTGGGAATTATGCATAAGAAACGTTCAAAAATCTGAAAAGCCGACCGAACGATTGACATGTCTACTGCGTCGGTCAGTTGCCTCGGTTTGGGGCTGTATTGGCGGAGAGTCTAGGGTGTATGGTGCAGAAGATGCAGCTGCAGGTTAGTTTACTTTTGCGGCTTTAACAGGTGAGGTTGGAGGCAAAACTTCGAAGAATGCAACCTTGAGGCGATCGGTGAACACCGTTGTTCGGTGACCATTCCGGTCTAAGGTAAAGTGCTTAAGAGTTCGTTGGAGAAATCTGAAGGGACTGGTGTAGGGAGGCTGGAGTGGATAACGCACTGTGTTTGCGCGGAGGAAAACGAGAGTTCAGGTAGAGAGTCACTGTGTATTCGCAGATCCCTGGTCTGCTCCCGACGTGTTATCGGGCGCAGCGAACCACGTGTTGAGAAAGGGAGATTGCGAAGTTTGTCGCTGACGTCCACAATGGCGAGGGACGAAAAGAATTCTGCTGGCAGCTTAAGCCTTGTGCCGTAGACCAGCTCTGCTGGTGCGTACTCTAGGTCAGCTTTGACGCTGCTGCGGATACGTAGAAGTACTGGCGAAAAGTTTTCGCTCGATTCAGTTCGGATGTGCCAAACGGAGACGACCTAAGCTGTCGAAAGCAATCGATTAAGCCATTAGCTGCTGGTTGATATGCGGTCGTGTGAATACAGGGTTAGCCTAAT
Source organism: Dicrocoelium dendriticum (assembly GCA_944474145.2). Lineage (NCBI taxonomy): Eukaryota > Metazoa > Platyhelminthes > Trematoda > Plagiorchiida > Dicrocoeliidae > Dicrocoelium > Dicrocoelium dendriticum. The sequence continues at coordinate 244,732 of OX104061.1, read as the reverse complement.
CAGTTGCAGAACATATCGAGTAATCAATATTCGAAAGCCGATCCACGGTCGGGTGTGATGGTGGATAGGCACTCGTAATAAGGTGACACTCGAAGGTCCAAGAACCCACGGATGAGAGTTTTGGCCGTGTAGTCTGGCACAGATATGGATACTAGTCATCTAGTGAAGCGGTCGACATGTCAGTGTGATGAGTTTGTGCAAGCAGAAGAACGATACGGATTTACTTGACGATGCATGCGGCTGATGTGCCGCAAGCGAACAGAGCAGTTGATTGGAAACTTGCGCACATTTCCTCTATTCGCTGACTGATTCGTATTTGGCTACGCTGGAACGGGTTGTTTAGCTAATTCAAAGGAAGAATCTCATGAATACAGAAGAGTCATTAGTTATGCAAGCAACCCAGTTACTTCTATCGAGTTATCTACATGCCGGTTATGTTGTCATTTTGCTGAGCTTGCTTTGTCGAATAAACGGTTTGTGCCTTAATGGCAGATTTCTGTGATATGTCAGAGAAAGCCAGGGCAAGATCATCAAAATGGTGCTCAGTTGATGCTTGGAGCGCAACCGGCCATGCGCGGACCACCCAACGAGGCATGTAAATCAGTGCTTTTTAATCCGTATAAAATGATTGTTCATTGTGGATTTTGTGGTCTAGTCAACTACTATCGACGCTTCGTCCCCAGTTGACTTCAATGTATGCAGCCTCAAACTGTGCGTCTCAAGAAACGAGCGTAGATTTACATTCCCCGATATAGCACACACTACTTTCACCGACCTTAATGATTCTAACCAACTTAGCTCCAACACTCACTCCGAAACTTCGGCTCGTCTTTCTCTTACAACTGACGCTTCAGATGGGGCGGTAGAAGCTGTTCTCCAGCAACACATTGGTTTTTAATGTCAACCACTCGGTTTCTTCTCCAAACGGCTACAGTCACTGGAACCCCCGCTACAGTACGTATGATAGAGAACTGCACGCCATTTACCTAGCTCTCCGACACACATTAAAAGGCCGCGCTTTCACGGTCTACATTGACCACAAGGCTCATTAACGCATCTTCGGACAAATATTAACCACGAGAAACTAGCCATTTATACTCTGTCAAGCAGTTCACTGCTGACATACGTCATGTCCAAGGTGTCGCCAACCACGCCGCTCTCTCGCGTCAACCTCACTCTCCACTCTTAGCCTACTGTCGATCAGCTCAGGCCCAAGATGATGACCTCCATCGCACTCTGCAGTCCACTTCACTGCATGTGCAACCCATTCCTCTCCAAACCTAGGACAGACCTATCTCGTAGGACACTTCCACAGGTTGTTCTAGACCAGTTGAGGCTGCTCCGTTTCGACGTACAGCCTTGGACACCCTTCACTCACTGTCTCATCCTAGTATCTGTGTGTCACTAAAATCGGTCAAATTGCGTATCATTTGGAAAAACGTTAACAAAAATGCTCGTAAATGGAATTGGGCTTGTCTTTCATTACAGCGCTCTATGGTGCAACGGCAACCGTAGTCCTCTCACATAACTCCCTTATCGGAATTGCAGAACTGGTAGGACCATTGCCTAATTCTCGCACATTCGTACACAAACTGTCGCAAACTCGGTCCTTAAATGACAAACGGTTTATTCGACAAAGTAAGCTCAGCAAAATGACAGCGCAAGCGGCATGTAGATACCTCGATAGAAGTAACTGGGCAGCTTCCATAACTAATGACTCTCCCGCATTCATGCGATTCTTCATTTGCATCAGCTAAACAAACCCGTTCCAGCGTAGCCAAATGCGAATCAATCAGCGCAGGCGTCCAATCAACTGCTCTGCCCGCTCGCGGCAAACCAGTCACATGCATCGTCAAGTAAATCCGTATTGTTCTTCTGCTTGGACAATCTCATCACGTCCTACCCTTTTTCGGGTTCAGCAGCATCGGTGTCGCTGAAGACTCTGTACGCTCTTATGCACCTCGTGGTTTTTGTTGTCCCTGTCGTTATGACCTCTCTTTGCTGCAGGTTCGTCTTCTCGTCCCCTGTGTCGCCTCATCTGTACTCGGTTCTTTTCTGATTAACTTCAGTACTGACTCCATAAAATCATTTTCCGAGTTTCGCGGTCACTAAACCTTTCTTCTGTCGTTCGCTGACACCCGGTATGGGGGATCCACAATACATCATTTGCTGATAGCTCTGGTAGCGATTGGGTCTCTTGGTCATAATGTGGTTTCTGAGTTGCCATCCGTTTTCTTAAGGCTCCTTGCAGTTGCTCATGCGATGGCAAGACAGAGCGTAAATGTTCAGCAGATGCATGCATTAGGGTTCTTGTCTCTCCTGTACAACCGCTGCACTTGACTGAGACCGGCATTCGGTATTGACGTGTTACAAATCTCCGAAAGTATTAGCTACGGGTCTTAATGGGTGAGTCTAGCCTTCGACAACAGCCTCTTTGCTTGTTTGACCGCATCCTCAACTTTTCCGTTCCACTGGCTGTGATACGGGCTCGTTCGTCAGTGCGAAAATTCCCACTTGTTTGAAAAGGTCTGGAACACAGCACTTATAAACTGTAATTGATTGTCGGAGATCAGTTCTTCCGGTATTCCATATCTAGCGAACTGACACCTAAGCTTGTTGATGTCTGCTTCCGTGGTGATAGCGGTGAGTGGACCGATCTCGAAGTAGTCGCTGTAGCAGTCCACTGTGATTAAATAGTCTTTCCTTTTGTCACAGAACAAGTTCACCGCTATTTTCTGCAGTGGTTGATCTGGAACCTCACAGAGCATCATTAGTTCCCTGGCTTGTCGAGCATCGCGAGACCGGCGGGCTGAACAATTTAACACTTGCTCTCGTATTTGACTCTTCATCCCGGGCCAGAACTTCACTACTTAGGCTTTGCTAATACTGCACTTAATACACAAATGAACTCGATGAGCGTGTTCTAGCATCTGTTGGCGAAACGACGGTGGGATAAAAAATATAATTTTCTTTGAACAACAAGCCGTCATACACCGCGAGTTCATTCCGAATGTTGAAGAGTGGTGTTAATTCCATCGGGAGATTGTTCCTTGTATCTGGCCATCCACACAAAATCACCTCTCTCAAAGCATTGCAGGATGCGTCTGTCTTTGTATGACGCCTTATCTCTTTCAGACGATTTGTCGTTACCGCCAGATGTGCTAGATTGACTGCCACGAGTTCTTCCTTTTGGTGTTCGACTATCTGAAGATGAGCTCTCGACAGAGCGTCCGAGATGAACATCTGAGTCCCTGGTGTACGCAAGGCCCATATCGTATTTCTGGAGCCGCATAAGCATCCATTGAATACGTCTAGGAACACTGTGCGAAAGTTTATTGGCTATTCACATGAGCGCATGTGGTCAGTATACACGTTAGTTTTCCTTCAAAAGTGTAGTCGTTAAATCGCTCCATCTCGTAGACGACAGCGAGCATCACCTCGGTCTGTGTATAGCGCTGTTCCACCACTGTGAAGGCTCGACTTCGGAAATCCAATGGTCTAACATCCTGCAAGAGAACGGCGCCTATTCCCCTCTGGCTGCCGTCACACTGCACATCCAAAGGCAGAGCTGGATCGTAGGAACTGAGTACTGGTGCACAGCTAATAAAATGCTTGATAGTTGTAAAAGCGGCATCCTGCTCTTGTTCCTGACTGCAATTAACACCTTTGTGAGTCAGTCTGAATGGGCGCCACAATTTCAGCAAGTCTTAGCAAGAGTCGGCCCAACTAATTTACTATGCCCTTTTAGCGACTAACATCCTTGAGGTTCTTAAATTGTGTCCCTTCCTGCACTGCAATGGTTTTTTCCTGGATCGACCTTTATTCCTTTGGATGTCAGAACGTGCCAACGAAAAACCACTTCCAGTTTACGGAGCTCAACTTTCTCGCGTTTGAGCTTTATGTTCTATTGCACGCAACGCTGCAAAACGTAGTGCAGATTCGAGTCATATTCCCGTTCGGTTGAGACGTAAATCCGCACACCGTCTGCTAGAAACGTTACTGTTAGATCTTCACTTTTTTCGCTATTCCGAATTAACCACCCAAAAATTTCTCCGCAAAAATTCTAGCTCAGCCGAAGATAAATCAAAATTCCAACAGTCTTGACCACGAAAAACGTGTTAACAAAACTCTGCCAACGTAGCCAGATAATGCCGCCGAAAACACTGCCCTCTCAACTCTGATGCATAAGTCCAATTAGCCGGGTGTTTGAAAAGCATTCGTCCGCTCGATCGATTGCCTGATCGACCGCACGGGATAGGCGATTCCCTTCAGCCCAGCTTTCAATCACCATTATATACTTTCCTTTTTTCTTTTATGTTTTTATCTGATTCCCGGATACCTCCCCTCCTGAAGCTGCTGCCGTTGTGTATGATGCTAGCTGGGGATTAATCTGAAGCCTCCTGGAATGGATTCTTCGCCTGCCGGTGCATCGCCTTGGCTGTAGTGTTCTGGATTCGAATTCCGTGCTCTGCGGTCTGGTACTATTCGTCTGATGACAGAGTTCTTCTACTGGCTCTGTAGGCAAGTTGAAGCTGTCTGTCAACAGGTCAAGTGGAAGCTTGGTGGATTCTGTTGCTTGTGGCTGACACATTGTTGTTCGCAGTTGGTTTGCATGGCGTACCCATACCTGCGTTCCAACCAGCACGTCGTAAATGACGCTTCCGCTCTTGCGCTGGTTCCCGTATAGTTACATCGTCTAGATCATCAACTGCTTGCAATAATCGCTTCTGATAAATTTCACCCAAACCCTTTAAGCCATATGGTGAATGTAATCATTGGAAACGTCCGAAGGGCGTGGCAAACTTCGCTAAGAAACTGGAATCTTCGTCTGGGACCATGTACCAGAACCCCGATGATAGATTAACCTTGGTGAAGTACTTTGCCTTGGCCAAACGCGATAGAACATCTTCTAACGTTGGCATCGTATAGTGTTCTCTACGTAAAGCTTCATACAACGGCTTAAGACATATGCACAGATGCAAATCACCGTTCTTTTCGTGGTAATCGCGACTTCGCTAACACAACCGCATAAAATTACTTAACTCGGTGGCGAATTTGTCACATAAAAGCAAACGGAACCCTTCTAACCGGCATCTCAGTAGTTCGTGTTGATGGCTCTAGTGACATGAACACTCTCTCCGCTTCACATGCATGCACAAAACGATCATGGTTAATTAACAAAGCCAAGACACTGGATGGAAACAATGCCGAGAGCCGGTGTAAATTCTGCTTTCACGACCACGAATTCCAACTGATGTGAAGAGCCGTCTTGGGATTGATCATTTTGATTGTGGCCAAACCATTCAGCCAGAGCTTGGAACCGTTCCACATGCGCAGGGATCCCTGATCAGGTAGTGCAGAAACTTGGGCACTGCTTCGCTGATATTATGTTGACGGTAGCACCCGTGTCTAACTGGAAACGCACTATTTCGTCGGCGACCAATAAACTTGCGTTGACGCACTTCTTTTATCCCATCTGCGCCAAGTTGCTGATGGAATGTTCAGGTTGGAGTGCATTGGGTCACGACTGAATGCATTCACCTTCGAAACTGACAACACCGAGCGAAACGATTCCGTTTGCCACATCTGGCGCAAAATCGGCCCCACGCGAAACATTAATCGCAATGAGAGGAGTATAGTGTTCTCCGAGCTAGGATATTTTGTTGTCTAGCTCTGAGAACACAACAACCATCTCATCCACATACCCAGCTACAGGTATTCTCAATAATTAATTGTGGTTCCTCTGGTGTCGCACGGCGCAGAATTTGCAAGTTTTGTTTGTCACGAATACAGGCTTCGCAGTTTTGTCAGGTAAACTGAATACGGCACAGAAGTCTGCATCTGTCGGCAACCACATTTGCTGGACGTAATGGGGCATTTACCAAGACACTATGCGAGCGATAAGCATTGTTGCCGCATCAGCCGCTTGGCGACGGTTTCATCATTGATCCCCAGCACGAATCGATTTCGGATGAAACTGTCAGCCATGTATTTGCAAAAATTACAGGAACGAGCCAGAATCTTCAGTTCCGTAACATAGTTCTTGACAGATTCGTTCGGGCCTGTTCCAAGTTAAAAAGTGATAACGCTGATACGTCTGTTTTGTCTGGCCCTCCCTTAACTCGCCGAATTTTCGAATTACTGTTGCCAGATCATCGTTCTTTTCTAATTGCATCACTTCCAGAACGCGGCGTGCTTCATCTCCGGCCGTATGTCGAAACTGCCAGGCGATAAGTCAAAAGTTGTTTTTTTCCAGACGCACCAACACGCAGAAAGCGATTACTTGCTTGCCAGATTATCCAGTTAATGGCCAAAGTGTGTTCTTCCAAGTCGAACGGGGCAGGTGTTTGCGTGGTCGGTTGCACTCCAAGCAGCAACTGAGCACCATTTGGTGATCTTGCCGTGGCTTTCTCAGACATGTCGCAGAAATCGGTCCTTAAGTGACAAACGGTTTATTCGACAAAGCAAGCTCAGCAAAATGACAGCATAACCGGCATGTAGATACCTCGATAGAAGTAACTGGGTTGCTTCCATAACTAATAACTCTTCTGCATTCATGAGATTCTTCTTTTGAATCAGCTAAACAAACCCGTTCCAGCGTAACCAAATACGAGTCAGTCAGCGAATAGACGAAATATGCGCAAGTTTCCAATCAACTGCTCTGTTCGCTTGCGGCGCATCAGCCGCATGCATCGTCAAGTAAATCCGTATCGGTTCTTCTGCTTGCACAAACTCATCACACTGACATGTCGACCCGCTTCACTAGATGACCAGTATCCATACCTGTGACAGGCTACACGACCGAAACTCTCATCCGTGGGTTCTTGGACTTTCGAGTTTCACCTTATTACGAGTGCCTATCCACCATCACACCCGACCGTGGATCGCCTTTCGAATATGGATTACTCGATATTGAGATTATGGGTGCTTTTGTGAGTAGTGTTATTTTTGGAGAAAGAGAAGCCACGATTAAACATGGCATCATAATCTGCCTTGACGGGGATTCGAACCGCAAACGTACGGATTACCGGTCCGCTGCTCTACCCACTGAGCTACCTAAGACTGATGAACACTTGCGAAAATTAATACAGGAATTCTGCTTGGTTCGCGACGTATTGCTAATAAGCTCACAGTATCTGTCCTGGTGTAGCAGATTGCCTCACTCAAAGTGCAAGTGGCAAAATTTTTCTTCCGCCTATTCTCTGTAGTAGCCACTTGTTTTGCAGTCAAAGGAGCCGGCCCCGACGATGCACTTAAGTCCCCACTCAATTAATATACAACGTGCAACAAAGATGCCTGAACCCAACGAACTCTACGCGAGCCCTCCCCGACCGTCCGCGCACACTACAATTACTATCCTACTCCTCCGGTACTCAGTTTGTCTCTCCAGCTGACATCTCTCTCGTAGGCTTCCAATATTCAATTTTCAAGAGGGAGAACCCTGTAGCGAACATCAATCATTCAGGTTTCCATTAGTTTGAGACATTGGATTTTATTCTTGCTTATATCTTCCGATCATCCATTTGCTTAACTGACTGTACATACAGACCACTTGCTCTTGGGTCAGCTTCTTCTTATCTGCTCTCCATTCTTTAGCTTTTGTCAATACAAGTTGGGTCAAGACGATCTAACTGTTCTCCGCACTTCCGTACTCAGCACGCCTCTAAAATTGCACCTCTCGCGATTAGTATTTGTGCAGCACCCCATAACCTCTAGCAATTGACCAACTGGTTAGAAATAGCACTCAAGTGCCCCACCCATATAGCTTAATGGTTCGACAAGGTGCGCAAACCGTCACACCATGCTAAGGTCCGATCTCGCTGCGACGGGTCCTTGCCCTACATCCAGCTCCACACTCGTCTGCTCTGTGAGTTACTGTGTCGACGCTTAAATAAATAAACAAATGTTAAATTCCTCGACGATGCCGAACACAGACCGAATGCGCCTGTCTCGCTTCATCCGTCCACTTATTTTCGTATCTCATCAAATATAGTTAGTCCCTCGTGTGACTCCAGTTACCTTCTGATATCCGCGCTCGATTACGCGCTGTATCTTTTAGTAGTATTTACTAGCCCTAATAGTTGGTGACCCCGATCCGCACGCGCAAATTTGAAAATGCTCGTTGTTGTGTGAGTTTGTCCAGTCCTCTCGATTTTACGGACGCATTTATTTGCTTCTTCCATCATATTTGTGTTTACCTTTAATCATCGCTGTGCTCAGATCGCACGTAGCAATTGAGGCCTTTCACAGCGTAGACATGCTAACGCTGGCTGTTCCACATTACATGAAACTGCTCAAATTCTTAATTTGGTATTTTCGATATGGAGTTTGAAAATAGGAGTATTCCGACGGACGGATCGAAATACATGTAGCCCTTCCCGCGCCTCCCTTCATCAGTGGCGAAGATAGTTCATGAAATGCTACTTTGTCCACTGAGGGAGGCGTGGTATGAAATGATGAAGCAGGCAATTTTAAGGTCACGTCGTAGTGCTCTGGCTCGATTTGAATAGCTCAATATTTTCAAGCTGAGTAATCGCAACTCGTCGGATTTGCTCAGCGAAATTCAGCGCGTTACTGGTCCGTTCTTCTTGATCCAGTAGAGGATAAAGGAGATGTGCATTGAACGTCTCCCAGTGCGCGATAATGCCGTCCATATTTCTTTTGACAAGCACGTGAAACGACTCGCCACGGCAGCATATGCTACGTTCGAACCTCTTCCGCAACAGATAGTCAGTAGACACGGTAGCGCATTTACACCCATGATAAACGTGTCACATTTGTTTGGGGTCATCAAATCGAAATGACCCTCGAAACGATGGAATTGCGCTACTTCACAGTAAGCTAGCAACAATGAACGTTTCGAATCAGGCCACGGTCAAACGTTGACCACGTTTTGGCTATCCTTTAAAGCAATTCGTTTACGTTTGAACCGAGTACGTCTTGTTCGACACGAAGCGCGATATTTCCGTGACACATTCTCAATCCGACAGTACCGAAGCTATCGACGATATGTGTTGGCATCGCCGTCAATATGACGGACAATCTGGACGTTTCCGGGCTCCCTGCATTACGCACGACCGAGCCTACTCAGAGGAGGCGAATAGCACGACCAATGTATCCATCAATAACAAGACATTGCCTGTTTCACGTTAAGGATCGATGTTTTTGTATCACGTTCATCATCGACACAAGAGCGGAAGTGCGCATCATCCATGCTAACAGAAACGACAACCATTCAAAGCCTATGTACAAACTGCGTGCCGCCAACCGATCGCCGATATTTTCATGTGGTCAGTGCATTGTGAACCTGGACCTAAAACTCTATCGAGACTTGTAGTGGGTTTTCACGGTTGCGTCTGTACTTTTCGAAATCAGTGGCATCTATTTCTTCCGGTATTTTTGTATGCTTATTGATCCTGGTCACCACAGGCTTTTAGATTATCATGTCAAACTAGGTGTTGAGAATGTTCTTTCAAGCGTCCCGATTATTAGTTCAGTTTTACGAATCGCCGACCTACATTCAGACTATGCGAGATTACTGTTTGAATACCCGCGACTAGCAAGACCAGCTGCAGAGCTTCCACCAGTCACAACAGAGGTTGCTCATCGCACAGTCAAGTGTGGGCAGCCACGCGCCCTACCAAGACCACTCGCGCCGGAAAAGTTACGTAGCGCACGAGCTGAATTCGATCGCATGCTTCAGCTCGGTATCCTCAGACCATCTGACACTTCATGGGTGTCACCTCACTATATGTTCCCGAAGGAGGTCAGGTGAGACTGGCGTCCTTCTGGCGACTATCGTGCCTTAGCAATTGTTAGCACACCTCATCGTTATCCGATCCCACACATCGTGGATCTAGCAGCCAGCCTGGCAGGCAAGACAGTTTATACCAAGTTCGACTTGGGAATTGCATACAACCAAATTCCGAAAGCAGAGGCGTACATCACTAAAACAGCCACAGCGACTCCATTTGGTTTGTTCGAGTTTCTACACATGCCATTTGGTCTTAAGAATACCGCGCAAACTTTTCAGCGTTTTATCCCCCAAGTTTACCTGGTTCAGACTTCGTTTACATGTAATTTGATGAAATCCTAATCGCGACCTCCTCACATGAAGCGCATCTGTGTCACGTGCGAATACTTTCTGATCGTTTATCTCAACACGGGGTGATGATCAGCGCAAAAGTGTTCATTTGATATTGATTCGGTCAATTTTCCTGGCCATCGTATCTCTCCTGCAGGCGTCTTGCTGCTGCAAGACAAAATTAACGGCATAATCGACTGCCCCGAACCACATTCCTTTATATAAACAAGACGTTTTGACCGGCTAATCAGCTTCTATCAGTTTCACATCCGATTGTGCATCGTTCATTCAGTGCCACACAAGCACTATCCTAGGAAGCTTAAGAAGTTCATTCTTCTGGTGCATCACGCACTACATCCAAAGCTTTAAAGGAGGCTATCCTAAACACAGCCTCCATAGGGAATCACGGCCCCAATGTCCATGAAGTGAAGAAGACCAAGGAGTAACTGAAGGACGGATTATTCCTAGTTCGAGCTTGTGCTTAAACTCCGGTGTTGGTTACTTATGAATGGAAGGATTTTGGTGAGTATTTGTGTTCGTCGCAATCAGCCGACAATTCAGATATGTCGACCAGCTATCCGGAAAAGCACCAGACGGCCGTTTCGCCCTATTGGGGCTCATCAGTGGTACGCATCCTTCGGTCCCCTGCGGAGGATCGAACCCATGACTGCTAGTGGCTCTTGCCACTGGTCGACATATCTGAATTGTCGGCTGATTGCGATGAACGCAAATACTCCGGTGTTGGTTGTTTGAGCTTCTCCGAGGAATTTTCGTGGCCGTTATGAAACGGGTTGGCCGTTAGTTCGGACCTAATGAGTGACTTGATATGCCACGTAGAAAGCTGCCTTCATCTGCTAAACAAACTTATTGTCGTGAGAAAAGCTCGGCGTAGTCCGTAGTTGTCTGTGGGTGAATGTAGTCAGGGTAGATGGCTGAGATGCTGGTGTTGGCTCCTGGGGGACCGAACATTGTTGCTAGATCGACTAACTTCATTTGTTTCGCATCGACCAAGAGGTTAAAATATCTTAGGATGTCTATGCGGATGATGGCAAACTGAACGGTAGCAATAGTGAACACCCCGCGAAATGTTCTATTTATACCTAAGTTAATGGCTAAAGAACTTTGGCCTTAAGCAGTCATGAGTGTGCCGTTGGCGGCACAAAGACAGAGAATACGACTGAGTCGCCTCCCCATGTGCGGGAGAAACCACGTGTGCTTCAGCCCTGGTATCAATCAGAAACGCGGTTTCGACTTTGCAGTCTTGAACATAACGGAGGTTACTGCCGGAGCTGTGGCCGGCGGTGTTACTGGTACGTGATTTTCGACAGGGAATTTTCCCGATAGAATCGAGGGAAAGGTGCAAGGCGTAGCACATCACTTCGCCCAAGGGACAAACTGGCGGTGATAGCAGCACAGTGTGTTTTGTGGCAAGCTTTTGGGCTTGGGCGACTTGCTCTTAGGTACCGTGGAGTTATCGAGTGCTGAAGTGGCACCGAGAGCGCTGCGTAATGCTTCTACTTCGTTAATTACTACGGTAAGCTCAGAGGGATTTGAAGTAGGGGCTACCTAATACCTGCATGAAGTAAGTGGTTGCTGAGATGTGTTAGGGCTATTCGGCTGATATGTAGCGAGTGGCGTTACGTAATTTACCTCTTTGGGAAAAGGATTTATGATCGCATCATCCAGTTGCGCGGACAGGGAGTGAGAGAAAGCACCTTGGCGGATACGAAGATTGCTTGGGCTATTTCGGGTAGGTGCTACAGCCATAGTTCCAGAAGGATTGAATCATCCATTGAATACGAGCCAAAGAGTCTTTTCATCTTACCCACTATGGCGGGTGACCTCATATCTCCTAGACGCAAGCCATGGAATCGATAGTTGATTCGCGTACTCGCTCGTTGTTCCAGTTGGGTCACGATCTCCTGCTCAAGTGGCTCATAAGAAATCCGTATTGGGCTCAAAAGAGTAACTGAGCTATTAAGCGAAGTCCCTGGGGTCAGGGAGAGTAAAATCTTCCTAGAAACATTAATTCAGTGGGAAAACAAGCTGAGCCAATAGTGTACAACCGACATTGAGAGAAGTTGCGTGCTAATCGCTCACTTGTGCACTCGTGGTTTTTTAACTGTGATTCAGCGACATTTTGTCGCACACCTTTGGATCCATACTCATTCGTCGTGCTTTTACAAGCTCTACTTTGTGATACTATTTTCCCGAGTATACCACAGTGCATGCTACATTTACCCTGATTTCTAACTTCCGGGCCGTGTTTCGTCGATAACCAAGCGGCAAAAGTTGTCTACCTCCAACCATCGGAGACATTGTTTGGTCTCACTCGATAGACCATTTCAACGGCTTTCGAACGAACTGTCACTCGTTCAAATCCAACATTGCTCGGTGCAGCTACAGGTCTCAAAGCAAATTCACCCAGCGCGATCCATAAGCAAAATCACGAAAATTCTCAATCAGACCTTTGTGTATTCTCCCCCACGTTTAAGCTGTCACACTCAACTGGCACGCCAGAGAGGACATCCTAAAAGTACGCAACTGCAACGTGACCACTGTGACCTTACCGACAACCTCAATAACAGAACGACCTTTTACCATAGAAGGTGAATCAATCAAATGGTTCGTAACATTTGCTCAACAAGCGTGATGCCCGGCGTGCCACAGACTAGACCTATGTGGATCATGTTCCAAACTTGTTAAGGGGGGCATTTTGTGCCGTAACTGTTGCAAGTTCTTCCATGCGAGATGCGTCAGAGTTCAACCTAGTCAGGCTGTTATTAAACAAACCACACTCGCTATGGTTCTGTGTGGAATGCACATCGATCCAATGATAAAAAGCGTGCTCCTATTATTTCAGAAGTAGGACCAGCTACTAGCGAAGTTTGAGGAAATGGTGACCACCAAAATCACTGGGGTTGGGGTGAGCATAGCAGACTGTGCAACCCAATCCTCTCCCGTAAGTGCTTCTCCTAACCCGCGAAGAACTGTTAATAACACCGTAAGCAACACGACAACTAGAGTCCATAACATCAGCAGCTGTCCCAATACCACACTTAGCTCACATTTGACTAAAGCGTTTCTTAGTTCGATCGGAGTAACTACACGTAAGGCTACTTCCAAACTCGCGACGAAGTGCGTAGAAAAAGAGCAAGCCGTTGCGAGCGAAAGTTGGGTTACGGTTGCCTCCAAGAAGAGCCGTCATTTAAAAGTAACATCACCCCCAACTGGATCGGAAACTGAGGAGCGTAGCGGAGTTTTCCAGGTGCAAGCACCACCGGTTTCCTGCGGTAAATCTCCGATTACTTCAGTCACTAAACGCGACATGTCGAAAGGTCTAAAGAAACAACTACCTGTACTGAGCGTACTGTGCTCCAATATCCCAGAATCAAATTCGACATCGATAAGAGGCAGGCAATTGGATGACCTCAACCAGTGGGACATTATTAGTAACCTAATCGGAGTTGTACTTAAACCTGTACACGTAATGCGTATTACACGACACCCCAACTCTAAACATTTCGGAGAGCCGAGACTTCTGCGTGTTGTGCTGAACTCCATCACTGAAGTGAAATCTGTACTACTGTCGACAGGCAGTCTCAGAAATGATCACTGCTCCATCCGTATCTTTCCAGACATCCCATGGGGCGAGCGTTATCAAGTTAACCGCACCTTAGAGGACTACCGGAAGGAAACTTCAAGCAGAACCATACTTCTTCACGGGGTTCCTGAAACTGAAGCATGTGATGAGCATGAAATTACAACCCATGATAAAGAACAGTGGTGTTATATTCGTGAAACACTCCGCTTGGATGATGTGGTAGCGAAATCCGTGTCTCGACTGCGTACCTCACCGAACTACAAAGGAATTGGCCCGAGAGTGTTGAAGGTGGTCCTTCAGTCAAAACATATGGTAGCACGGATGTTAAAATGCTGGTACATGTTCCGTTGCAAGCTACCATCTGAGATTCAGTTGAAGACAATCAGTGATATGCCTCCTAGAGATGATATGTCACTCAAAGAACCAAACGCGATGGGATCTATGAAAGAACAATGCACCAGTAGTGTGCCGAATGATTCCATACAACCTGTAGAAGATGATATTGACCAGACACTTTGCGCTATACGTGGCGGCTTAGGTACGGGACTAACTGCACGGACGATGAATAAAATGTTAAACCCTTCACCAAGTACACATCGAAAAAACAATTAGTCGCCGGCTCACTGGTCGACGAAACTTCACATATGAGTTGTAGAACCTCCGAAACATTGCTTAAATCTGAGAAACTTTCATGTATGTATACTAACGCCCAAGGGATCCTCAGTAAAATTACCGAACTTCGACTACTTCAGGTTGCGAATGCTTGGGACCTAATTTCTATTACCGAAACTTGGTTACACCAAGAGGTGACTGATGCTGAGGTTGAGATAGCCGGAATGTCACTCATCCGGAACGACCGCCCCAGCAGAGGAGGTGGGGTCCGACTCTACTACCGCAGCGATCTACAATGTACAACCGTTGATGATCTGGAAACACACGTTAGCGACTCACTCTGGTGCCGTCTCCGACTGAGACACAACGACGCATGTCTAGTAGCCGTCGTTTACCGCTCACCAACGTCCACTCCGGAAATGGATTCCTGCTTGATCCGTGGCCTAAACACAGTAACACGCACTAGGTACAGCCACATTCTCATCTCCGGGGACTTCAGTCTACACAATCTGGAGGTTTCGGCAACGCCCATTGAGCAGTTCAAAGCAGACTTGCATGGACTGCTCGCTAATATTCCTTTGTACAATCATGTCACCACGCCCACTAGATTCAGGACAACAAACAAACCGTCCATACTGGACCTTGTGCTCACGAATGAAGAGCTCATGGTTGAAAAGTTATTGATGGATAGTCCATTAGGTCTCAGTGACCATGTAGTAATAACTTTTGACTATGTGTGTTAGGCAGAGTATCCATCTGAACACTCGGAACTAACTCATACAATCACACGCTACCACGTATTGAAAGGACTCGCCGACGCAGCTGCTTGGGAATTCTCAAACAAAAGTCCCCTTGACAACATTTGGGCAGAGTTCGTTAATAGAATCAACGACATCGTCAACAGAGCATCAGAGACCAAACCCCTTCCCCCCGCGAAAATGCCTTGAATTATAAGGAGTAGGACTCGAAAATGCCTGACGATAAGGGATGCAGCATGGCATGCATACAAGATTAGCCCCGACTCAGAGACTTGGGGAAATTTCCTGACCCATCGCAACCATTGCACCGCACTTGTCCGTGAGGAGAAAGTAACTTATCAACAGAGTCTAGCCAAAAATTCATGGCGAACAACAAACTGCTATATAGGCATGTCAATAAGCTTCGTAAAGTGAAGCATGGAATCTCCCCCCTCCCCAGTTTTCACGAAAGGCGGTGGAGTACAAAGCGCCGAAGAAGCAGCTAATGCCTTGCGGCTTCAATACGCCCCAATTTTTGAACTCGCAACATCTACCTGCCCCATAATATCAAGCACATTACCGACAACATTGTTTACAAATGTAATTATCAACCCATCAATTGTGTTAAGGAAGTTACTCTCACTGCGTGAACATAGTTCTCCGGGAGCAGACAACATCCGCCCGAAGGTACTGAAGGCTACGACCACCAAGCTAGCTGAACCACTGTCACAGTTCTTCCAAAGGTGCTTTGATGAACAACAAGTCCCCACTATGTGGAAGTGTGGCATTATCACCCCTATTTTTAAGGGCGGTAGCCGTTCAGATCCTGCAAACTATCGTCCAGTAATTTTGCTCCCTGTGCTAGCGAAGGTGATGGAAGCAGTCGTCGCTGAGGCTTTAATGGACTACCTTGAAAAATGCAACATTTTGGTACCGGAACAGCATGGCTTCCGTCAACACCGGTCATTCACCACCAACCTACTAGTTGGACGGAAGTAGCCGATGATGGGGTCCGAGTCGACGTCATCTATCTTGACTTCTCCAAAGCTTTCGACCGCATCCTACTTCAAAGACTACAGAGTTACGGAATCGGAGATCGTGTACTGGTTGGATTGGCAACTTCCTTTACCAACGAATGCTTCAAGTACGTGTTAGGGGATCACTTTCTAACCCAATTGAGGTGGAATGTGGTGTCCCACAAGACTCAGTGCTGGGACTGCGTTTATTTCTGGTGTTTATCAACGACCTGGCAAGGGTCATCTCCTCAAATTTCCTGCTTTTCGCCGATAACGTCTAGATATGGCGGGCGATTAGTAACCAGCCAGATCAGGATATGCTCCAACATGACTTAGATTGCATTTACGAATGGTCAAAGAGGAACAAGCTTCAATTGAACATAGCTAAGTGCAAAGTGTTGCATATGCGTCACCAGGCGGTGAGCGTTTACAAGATTGGAGACCACAGCTTGGCGAAGGTTTCTCAGGAGCGGGACCTGGGTGTATTGGTACAGGAAGATCTCGGGTGTTCAAAACAAGCAAAGAAGGCGACGAGAACCGGAAATCAACACCTCGGTCTTCTTCGCAGAGCCTTCTATCGGTTTGAACCCTCAATATTTCCCCAAATGCTTAACGCCTACGTGCGACCTCACGTGGAATATGCCATTCAGGTGTGGCAGCCGTGGCAGAAACAGGATCTCGTTGCTTTCGAGACTCCTCAACGAAGGGCAACCAAGAATGTCAGGGGCCTCTTTCATCTGCCCTATCAGCTTAGACTGAAATCTCTAAGAATGTACAGCAGTCGATATCGGCTTTTGCGAAGGGATCTCATAATGGTTTACCAGATTCTGAAGAACCCAAACAACATTTGTCGTCCGCTGCTGGAATTGAACTACAACACTAAACTAAGAGGTCACCCTCTGAAACTGACCATTCAGTATAGCCGGCTTGGATGCCGTAGAAATTTCTTTTCTCTCCGTGTGTGCCAGCCTTGGAATGCCCTCCCTAATTATGTCGTCTCTGCTCCCAATCTGGCGATATTTAAAAAACGTGTTGATGATGCATTGTCTCACTTACATTTCATTTTATGACCTGTTAGCCAGGGGCTACAAAACGCAATCAAACGGTGTCTTGCCAAACCCCTGACCAATGGATTTATGTGTTTAATACGCGAACATCTCCGCTATTCCGTATAAGTCTATGGTGAGTTCACCACAACGCTTTTCACTTTATCATGCAATTGATTTTCACAATAATTTACATCCTACGGGACTTGTTAAGCAACGCTTTTTTACCCGTAATAAACCATTGTTGCATTGTTCCATTGGTTTCAGGAACGTTCGCGTCCATACCAGGAGCGCACCTACCTTCCCAATGGCTAGCAGGACTGGTCTACCAATCAGGGCAGCTGACAGCTGTTCTGATACGTGAATCTTCCTTAATTGACTTTTAAAAATGTCCCTTGATTTCAAGCTACTCGTATCTGTTCGGTAGCTTGTTCTGCAACACGCTTTTTCCTCCAGGCTTTGACTCCCGATTCCTGGCTTGGATTCCGAGCAAGCAGAGAACAACTTCAGTTCAACTGGAATCGCCCAGATAGAGGTCAACTATAACACTTAGGTAGGCTACCTAGCAAAGGAATACATTTAGATTGATCGTAGATAATATTATGCAGCGAAAAACTCGCGCTGTAACAAGACAAACCAAAAAGAAGAGTCATCAAATATCGGGGATAGATAATAATGCAACAATAACATGAGTCCAACATGTTAGCAGCTGGATGAGGCATAGAATATCACAAAATAATGGTAGCAAAAAGGTAATTCGGAAGAGAAAAGGAACAAGCTCATTAAAAATGCTTTCAGCGATGGTGGAACCATGCTCGCATTCTGGGTCGCCAATTGTGGGGTGTTACCAAGAAACTTACCACAAGTGGTGGCACGTAAGAGGCGTGCCGAGTACGGAAGTGGGGAGAACAGTTAGATCGTCTGGACCCAACGTGTATTGACAAAAGCTACAAAGAATGGAGGGCAGGTAAGCAGAAGCATACCCAAGAAAAGAGCAAGTGGTCTGTATGTACAGTCAGTTAAACAAATAGATGCTCGGAAGATATAAGCAAGAATAAAATCTAATGTCTCAAACTAATGGAGACGTGAATGATTGATGTTCACTACAGGGGTATCCCTCTTGAAAATTGAATGTTGGAAGCCCACGACAGAGATGTTAGGTGGAGACACAAACTGAGGACCGGAGGAGTAGGATAGTACTTGTAGAGGGCACGGGCGGTCGGAGAAGGCACGCGTGGAGTTCGTTGGGTCTAGGAATGTTTGTGAAACATTATATATTTATTTGAGTGGGGACTTAAATGTATCGTCGGTGGGCCGTCGGGGCGTGTTCGTCGGACTGCAAACCAACTGACTATTCCAGAAAAATGCCGATTGGAAGATACGAGCAAGTATCAAATGTCTCAAAGTACTAAAAAGGTGACGGATTCATGTTCAGACGAAATCAGTTTCGTGGTACTTAACTTTGGGGGCTTTGAGATGGGATTGCATCCGTTTGTGTAACACTGAATCACTACCATCTCCCCGCTGTCTTGCGGGAAATATTTTGAATGAAAGACTTTTGTGCCATGGCATTACCTCAACGAACATCAACCATATCTTACATCGGCCGTTGCGCAGCTTATCAGCGATCGCCTTGTCAGTCGCATACAGCATTGTGAATAGGCGAAAGCGTGCAGCTGCTGGGGTCTCCCTTCTTTCTTTTCCACTCGTTTCTCTTATTCCCCTCGCCATCCTCATTACTAGCCTACTTTCTACGATTCCCAGTTTACTTGACAGTAACCGTAATGCAAATAGATTCACACCATCTCCAGCTACCTTCCCGCAACATCCATTGGACGCCCACCGCAACGGTCCCTTATAGGCCACACTGTCCCGTTATGCTGGTAGCGTTCAACGTTCGCACCCTGGGAAAAATAGGTCAACAGGCTGCACTTGCACGCTCGTTGGAAACGCTGGGTATTGACGTGTGTTGTGTGTGCTAAACGGATCAATGACGCTCACGGGGTTGTTGAATTAACTGCACCCTTGTTGTCCTCTCGCTATTGGTTGCACGCATCCGGAGACTAATGCGACAATCACTGGTCAAGCTGGAATGGGCATTATGCTCAGCTCCAAGGCTGAGTCATCGTAGGTTGATTGGAGTTCAGTGAACAGCCGTTTGTGTGCAGCCCATTTGATGATATCAACAAAGGTTGTTTCACGAAGTAACACTGACGCTATTTGTTTGTGATTTCTGCTTATGCTCCCACCGATGCGACTCTGACGCTACGGTGGATGTTTTTACAACTAACTGAACACGCTACTACGCATTATTACAAGTTCAGATATCATAGTTATTCTAGGGTATATGAATGCGCGAGAAGGTTCTTTGAGCTCTGCAGAAGCGTTGCTAGGTGGTAACTATGGTCTTGAGTCCGTACGGACACCGGCGAGCGTCTGTTACAGCTATATGCAAAACACCGGATTTTCATAGTAGCACCGCTTTTAGACACAGTGGGCGCCGAAGTGTCACTTGGCGTTCTCCTGTGGCTGGCCAGCAATGGACCCAAATATATCACATTGCCATAAGCTACAGGTGGCGCGGTTCCATCCTGGATTCTCGCCCGTTCTGGAGTACTTGTGTAGACTTTGGGTATGTCTTGGTAGGCTGTGGTTATTCCCTGAGCTTTACCGGGAGGCGTACCAGGCGTCTCCCTCGATTAGCAAATGGGAAGTTATCTCAGCCCTCAGTCAGTCAAAGCCTAACAGGATACCCTGCGTACCGAAGTTTTGCTGTCTTGTCCTAATGACATTGAGCTTCAGTGAAATGGGATCCCGCACACCATGCACGATGCAGGAGTTTCCGCTTGTGGCACTACCAGTCGTTACCGCATCAGTCACTGAAAATCCGAAAGGTCGCTAAATTGTTGGAATCCAAAAGAAAACTCCCGGCTATCACTGCGCACAATGTTACTGAACGGAATATTAGGCGCGCACTGAAGCGGAGCCTGCTTGTTGACAAGGAAGCCTGGTGGACTAGTGAGGCTCAAGTAATATAGGAAGCAGGTAAGGTAGGCAATTATCGCAAGCTCTTCTAACTGATCCGTACCATTGATCGAAGGTAACCAGACGTCTGTGAGGCAGTCGCAGACAGCGCGTGTGCCTTGATTCACAAGTAAGAGTACCGTATAGCTCGTTGGGCGGAGCACTTTGGAGAGAAATTCAGTTGGTATCCTGCTTCTGAACCTCATGCTACTCTCGTGTTGCAGGCTGAGCAGTGAACGGTTTGTTTAAAGGACCCATCCGAGGTTGAGTTCAGAAAGGCAATCGTGGGTCATACTCGTTATCCTGCTGCTGGTCCGGATTCTTTCACACCAGCACTGCTTAAGTATGGAGCTGATGTACTCCGCAAAGCACTGACCTCCCTGTACGAACTGGTCCGAAAGGGAGATGCCTACCCAGTCAACTGAAGTGAATCGATTTTGGTAACGATATACAAGAAGAGCAGCCGCTGCGACTGTGCTAATCCAAAGGGTATTAGCTTAACGACAGTAGTGACAAAATTACCGGTCTGAATTCTCGTTCGTCGCCCCACTGCGGAACGGGATCTCAGCTGGCTTGCCGAAAAACCACATTGTGGTGCAAGCTGGGTGGTCCGGGAGTAACGCGTTCCTGCCAATAGTTCGGTGGCAGTGTTCCAAGACGTGGTTTTCTCCTGGCAAGCAATATCTCTATAAAAAGCCACCTATGTCCGTTTAACAACACTGCGACGTGACGGATGTGAGTAGTCACCAAATAAACTCAATGCCCCTTGATGCGCTCTGGTGGAGCATTGTAAGGTCAGCACTCCGATGCTGAAACTGTGGGGAGAATTGGGCCCCTGTTTGGCAAGCGTCCACACGAAAGGCGTATGAACTAAGTAATCGGTCACGGGCGCCCAATGGGCGTGAATCCCTAACTTCGTTCCGCTGCCTTGCGAGTAGGCTATTCAGCCAAAGGCTCGGAGTGGTGTCTCTTAAGACAACTCCCTACCTCGGCTTAGGCAACCGGATAGTAACTGGCCCGCTGACAAAACCGTGGATCTCTTACCTACTTCCACTCTGTCATTCTCTAACGCTCCTGATCTCATGACTGCTTACGCACCTCCATCACAAGTCAATCATATCTTCCTTGACAAATGATTTGAATCTGCATCTGATGACAGTGTTGCTCGTGTCCAGTGTCCGACCAGTGGTCTTTCTTCATCCTCGATCTCAATTTCAACGTTAAAACCCATATGTAGATCGATAACAGGCCGGCCTAGTGCGCACATTGTAGTTCCTCGCTACTGATGTCTGCTGTCTTTCTTAGACTCGCTTACATGACTCCAGCACCGTAGTTAAGTTGACTTCTCCTGCTGCCCTCGGGACGAAATATTCTCTGCATTTGTCTAGTGGCGCAGCTACTGCACCTGGCCTGACTAGTGTTGGCATCGCATTGGCTCGATTGGTCTCCGATTAACAGCCATTTGTGCGCAATTCGACTTCAAAGATCGTGCAAGATCAATGGGCATCGTACAGAGAGAGGTAATTTGTTTGTGGTCTCATCTTCGCCCCAACTGACTGCAGTTGTGCATCGGTTAAGGACGATTTCAATCACGGACTCCACTAGCTTTTCAGTAAGCCGAGAACTTTGATGTCAGTTGACTGCTGCCACGCGAACGTTAGCTTGGTGATCGTCATGCTCTTGAAGTGATCCGCTGATAACGGAGATTGGCTTCTCACATTATGTGAGGACAACTACTTCTTTCTCAAGAGCACGAACTTCAGGCTTACGAGGAGACGCTCCGACATTTTGGGTCCCCCTTCGCGAACACAAGTGTGGTGACAAATTGGTCACATTGCAATCATGTTCAGATGGAGGGGTAGTGTACGGGATTGCAGATCCATTTGGTTTACGGACCTTGACTCAGATCACGCTCTGGTCCGTGCAGACATTTGCATGCGCTTTGGTGGTTCCTACAAACAAAACCACCGTGCGCTGGATACCAACAGGCTAGCTAACCCCTCCATTCCACCGGCTTATCAATCCTCCTTATCAGATGCTCTCGCTTATGTCCCAATTGCAGATGCCAAACATCCCTGGAATTTCTTAACGAAGATGTTGAATGCTCCCGGACAATCATTCTGTGGAACGGCTGTTCATCCTATGAGAAGATGGATCTCTGCTCACTATTTGGAATCGTTTGATCGTCGCCGAGGTATCCCACCTAATTCAAGCTGCGATGAGATTCGTCAAAATCTCAGCCAACAGCTCAAGCGAAGCCTGCGTAATGATCGTTAAACTTGATGGACTTAGCGCGCTGCGGAGATGGAGACAGCACCTCTCTGGAAATTTTCGCAAGCTTTTCCAAATTATTCGGAAAGATTGGCGTCATTGAAACTACTTGGGAGGTTGATGAGCCACTAATCACTAATTTGGGTAGGCTCCTGGACCACTGGGCTGAGCACTTTCACTCTTAGTGCATTTGGCCTTCTCCTTCCTCCGGTCAAACATGCAGGTCAACTTGCGAGCCTTCGAACGTTTCACTAGAACCACCCACCGAAGTGGAGCTCTTCCTTGAGCTTCGACACTTGAAGCGTTCAATACTACTGACTCGAGTATGGCAGCGCGGCAATCGTCAACCAATTAACAGCTATGTTCTCGATGATCTGGTCCCATCCACTTGGAGCGTGTCGATCATAGTACCCATATTCAAAAAGGTTGCTGGTACCTCTGGCGCTAACCATAGAGGCAACAGTCAAATAGCTGTCGCTTTTAAAATGCTAACATCCAATCTACTGCACAAGCTAAGACCGATTCGAGAACCACCCTCTCGTGAGGAACAGACTGGTTTCCGCCAAAGTCGAGGGTGTGTGGACCACATGTTTACGCTCCACAAACTCGAGTACCGCCACCTTTATCGTATGCCTACCATTGTCGTAGTTTGGGTATCAGAGATGCGTTGGACTCTTTCGACCGGCTTGCTCCATGGCATTGTCTGCAAAGGATATTGGGTACCCAAAGTATATATCGCCATACTTCGAGCTTTATACTACAATGTCTGTCACAGAATGAGGGCTTACGGTAAGCTCTATTAACTTTTTGCAGTCTCTATGCGACAGCGATGCTCCAGGTACCCGTTTCTCTTCAAATTTGCGATTAGAGATGTTCTTATTATGCGCTCTGGAGGGTCTCCGGGGTTCTGGCGCAGAGCATCCTCTAGGCAACCGCGCGACTGACTGGTATTATGCTGATGATATTGCCTTGCACCATGACTACCCACAGCTAATGTAGATCATTCTAAACCGTTTGGTGATTGGAGCTATCAAGTATGGCATGATCTTCGCCTTATCAAAATGCAAGGTTCTACTCCAGAACTGATATAAACCTTCCCTTATACTGATTTTTGAAGGCATGCGGCTTGAACGAGTAAATAGCCTCATCTACGATGGAAGGTGCGTTTCCTCTGATGGCGCTATTGGAGGAGAAACTCCCCTAAATATTTCCAAAGCCCGATCTGCTTTCGCTATTCTGAGGCATCTTTGGAGTAGTCGTGCCATTTCATTCCGGGTGAAGGGTAGGGTGCATATATCCTGTTCGCGCGGTCCTGCTGTACGGAAGTGAGTCCTGGCCGATCGGTGTAAATAATTTTCGTCGAATACCGGCCTTCGACAACGGTTGTCTACGGAAGATAGATCGTATGTAGTGGGAACACCACGTTAGCAACGTCAATGTTAGACGTCGCGTCCTAGGTTATACGGACTTGACACTTGACAAGCTAATATCTCTACGCCAACTGAGGCGGCTGTTCACGTCCTACACATGCCGTTTGCGCATTTACCATGGTGCTCTCTATTTGCTCATTCAGGGCCGCAATGTAAGCAATCACGCAGTGGCCAACCTATCACATGGCGACAAAACGTCTAGGCGCTGACTTCCAGTCTGGCCCCGCACGTCTTCCGGGCTGGGGAATCTGAGATGAAGAACATCGCTGGTTGGAGTTCCTTGAAGACATGGCGCGAGCAATGAGAAGCATACGTGAGTCTTTGTATTGATTCTAATAATCAAAACTGTTCTCTCTAAACTGACAAAAAAACATGTGGCGTGTGAAAAAGACAAAATGTGCTATTTTGTATTTTAGTTTTTGATCCTTGTACTTATTATACACATTCAATCCATTATTTGTAGAGGGATCGATGACTATTACATAGACTACTGCATATATATATGTATATAATCAAAGAAAAGCAGACAGGATTCCGTCTAAGACGAGGCTTTACGGACCATTTATTCAACCTGCCGCACGTGCTAGAGCAGCGCAACATGCACCGCAGCCTGACAATAACTGTGTTCCTTGAATTCATGGCTGCGTTATACTCGGTCGATCGATGCATCGTGTTCGAAAGGTGTTCCCATGGAATATGTGAGCTTTTACGTGCGCTGTACTCGAAAACCACAGGCCGAGCCCGGGTCTACAGTGATTTGTCGGATGCCTTTCCGACAACAAGTGGCGGTCGTGAGGGTAGTACAATTTCCCCATGTTTGTTCAACTTCTTGGTGGACTGCGTCATAGAGTGTTCCCTTGCAGAGCCTCACGATGCAGGGGTGGAGTTGCGATCTGGTAGAATGCTGGTTGACGGTGATTATTCGGACTATATTGTCTTGCTGTTAAGCGACGTCGTGGCGGTGCAATCAACCCTGAATACCCTATCAAGAGTTGTCCCATCCTTTGGCATGCGCTTCGCAACTTCAAAGTGCAAAGTGCTATTGTAAGGCCACCAACCACTTGATGACCCCTTGACCCTTGACGGCGAGGAACTCGAGATGGCAGCTGCATCGGCAACGATGGGCGCATAACCACTGATGTCAATTCGTGCATTGCAAAAGGTAGAACTGCATTTTTGAAACTGCGACATTTGTGGAGTCAGAAAAGGTTGGGAATAGTTTGCAGATACACTTTTGTGCGTCGTCCATTGGCAAGTTAATTCTCTATGGGGAGAACTGCCAATTTGTGAGTCTTGGCTGGCTCATTTATGAATGAAAGTAGTTCGCTATAAGCTTGACTTTTAAGAATGTATTCTCAAATTTGTAAATGCTAATAGTTAAGGTAAGAGGTACAGCACATTCCCCAAGTTGATATATCCGAATAAAGTTCAAAAGTTTAGAACTTCCAATAATTTTGTCCTTTCTTGCAGCTTTCAAAAAATATTGCCATGTTCCCCTTTCGTCAAGGAATTCCTAGATTCTATAACCTCAATTGCGCTGAATGGACAACGATAGTTATCATCAAGTGGACTTGACGGTGTAAGAAATGCTTATTTGTTTACAAGGTCATGAATTTGATGAAATCTGTCATTTAGCAGTCAAACTTTCTACGACAGACAGCATTTCCCGTTTTAACTCCCCATCAAATCCGCATAGATATATCAAACAATTCTTCACCGCGTATTCGCTTCTTTTTGCGAATTCGATGCTTCATGCTTATCCTCAATTCAGCGTAGTGTTTTTAAATTCATCAATTGCAATATCTACCAATTTTTCTCAATTATGAAGAAGGCATACTTACCCTTGTAACTGACAGAATTTTGCCGCAGATCCATCATTTAATGATGTGAGAACAGATCTTCAAAGACTCGGAAAGAAAATAAATGGAAACGACAATACCGAGATGAAAATTTAAGATGCATCGGATCTTGTGGTTTCATGTTCATATTCTGTGATGTTTCGGAGAGTTGACGAGTTCCTAGTATTTCTGCATCACAACATTTACAGCGCTTGCTCGATTATTCCGTCGAGATTTCACAGCCGCTTGATACTTATGCTGGTAGCTTGAATCAAGACATTTCAGCAATATTAAGATGAAAAAGGAGTGAGACAAGCAGGTCCATCGTACCAAAAATGGAAAAGAATGAGTCGTCGCAGAGGTTTGAGGTACACGAGCCAAATTCAGGAAATGGTTTGTGAATGGCACAAAAGTAGTTTTGGGTTGATTACGCAGATGTCTCTACACACGTGATCGGTAGCCCGCCATAACAGCAACGCTGTCAAATGCCAGGCCATGACAATCGTCAAACTGAATTCTATCCTTCGGTTCTCGCAAAACCAGACCAGAAATTTCCTCCTCTTTTTCCTTGTTGGTCTCAATCAAGCTAAGAAATGACTCCTCTAGCGTCACTTCATTTTCAGTCATCTAATTTGTGTGTGATACAACGGGAGTGCTAGCGAAAATTAAGAAAAATTTGCTGCTTTCCTTGACCTGATCGATGATACTTTTTCTCACCTGCTTTACTAAAATGCTCACTGATTCATTTTGAAAGTGACGAAAACGAAAAAGTGCTGATTTTCCTTCGCAGCTGAACTGTCAACAGATGTTCACGAGAAACAGGTTCATACTTGACAACAAACGCGGAAATTCTGGAAAATTCTCTCTATTTTCTAGCCTACCTTCATCGTCCTGGATATTTTCTCGGTGACCACACAATGCTATGTTCTTTTTGGTAAGAAACCTGATGGGTTACAATAATCTAGCCAGAATTCCACGCCACTCCTTCGTTTCATTTTCTACGGGTGCTTGCTCCATTTTATCCATTGACTTTCCTTCATTTAACCGGATCTCATTTCTTTCAGTTGAGGAGTGACAGAGAATGCAATTTACGAGATTCTTGTTCACATGCTTTTGGATTTAGTTTCTACCAGTTTCTGAAACCCACATCAGTCGAGAAAACATTTTGCAGCCGGAACAAAACATGGCCTCTTTTGTAGGAGAATACACTATCCGTGCTTTCAGTAATGCTCAAGGTTTCGCAACTCCCAAGAAAATCAGTTCGTTGTTAGCTTCTTATTCTCAGGTTTTGTATTCATTCCAGCTAGCACCACTTACTAAATTCATGATCGACTTGCTGTACGACAGTAGAACCAAGCCGGACAAATATAGTGAGAATGTCATTGGCAATCCTAACAGGCCACTGACAGACATCCATAAAACCGGTTGAAGTGCGTGTTATCGTGCCGAATTGTGGTTGCATTTGCAACTCTTCAACTTAGCACGCATCCTCTGCATAAGCATTACAAACATTTCCCACTGCATCCATGCTATCAATGTCGCTTTCTGTTGCCCGGATATCAACGTTCACAGTGACAACTTCATCATCAGTCTCAGTACCACTTCAGTCATGGAAGCAATTTTGATGAATTTGTACTTGGAATTGAACAAACATCTGTACTAAAAATGCCGCCCCCTGTCATAGGCCGCCTACGATGGACCGCTCCCCTATGTTACGCCTCTGACCGGAAGTCTGTTTTTGAGACTTTGAGCCATATTGTGGGTGTGTGGGTAGGCGGCCGGGAACATTAGAGCCACAGCAGTGGAAGTCCCACTGCTCAGCAGATCGAAGGGAATGTAGCTTTGGAGGGAAGTCGTCGGAACACGTACTTCTTATGAACACTTAATCACTTCACTGCTATCGCTGATCTACGTGCGTTCGGATGAGTTGGGCTGGAAAAACAGTTTTCTCGCAGCATTTTGAAAATACGGATCATTATAACCTCTAGCGTCTCTTCGCGGCTAATTTCCGTGGCACAAAAACACAAACAGCGAAGAAGTTTACGTTTCTACCTCAAACATACAAAGCTTAGACGGACCTACCCATCAGGCCTTCCGGAATATATTGCTTTCTAATAAACCACTATTTCGCCAGCTCAGCAACAAGAAGGCTAGCTGAACAACTTTTCGGTTTTCCATGGTGAACTTCAAAGTTGCATGAACACTGTTTACCTAGTCGAGTGAAACCTGGTTTAATATGGAAATATCACTGTTTGAATCGCAGCTTATAAACGTGTTACCCGTGTAACAACAGTAGAAATCAAATGAAGTGATGTTGGGTAAGACAGGTTCACGTTCAGTCGTAGCGAGGAAAATGTCCAAGGGGTTACCCCAACCGCGGCACCGTCGATCTATCTGGAGTAGACTCTAACAACTAAAAATTGCCTGTTGTAGGTGTGCCGTAAGTTCAGTTCCTTCAGTTTCCTCACCGGAATACCCGCATCTGTACTCGTTTTATTTATGTGATCATATACAAAATCGACAGCTTCCATCAAGTGATTCAACGTCCAACAGAGTATCAGTACCAACACGTGCGTTGGCACCTAAGACGATCGATGACTTTGTCCATCGTCGTAATTCCGCTAAGCCCATTTTTGGTTCAATAGCTGTTGTGATTTAACATCCCATTTTGTGAATGTAAATGTCTGAAGTGATTTTTCGAAAATTTACGTTTTTGCATTTCCATGGCTATAATTTAAGAGTAAAAACAAGCGTAAAACATTTTAACAAAGCAAGAACAACGAACATTTATGCGGGATAATCTGAATTCAGTATCTTTCGTGTATACTTTTCAATCGCTTCCATACAATGAGTGGAACTTTCGAACGGTTGGGAGTAATAGGTCAATACCAGAACCGATGATTAATTGCGTTGGCTAGCCTGGTTATTGCCTCACCAAGGTAAAGCAAGATGAGCCACAAACTCAAGTTGTTTGAATAGGATAGGCTTCAAACACCGGTTGAAGAAAGACTCAGCAAAACGCAACAACTTAGAGTTGCCCTGTATGTTGATGACTCTGAAGGCTTCGCGGGGATTCTGGCACTTCGAGCAGTCGAATAAGTACAGGCCAACGGAGCTGGTAGGTAATGTCGAGCCACTGAGAGTAAGGTTCCGCGGAACGTGTTCTGAAATCCGAGTGGACAACCTCCTCTCTGTCCGGCCAATGTAGATGCTACCGCAAGTACAGTTAAACTGGTAAACACATGTGGTGGTGACAGTGTACAACAATCAGACAAACCGCGGAATCTTCAGCATGTCGGAAAAGCCATTCGTTCTCTTCCTAATTTTCACATTTTTAACTGGTCGAACTTTTTATATACGACTAATTTATTGTGGTTTTGGCGCCCAGAAGTAGAGTCTTGCCATCACGGAACTGTGATTGTGCCACGGCCACATCATCAAATTTTACAGGTTAATAATACTCATTTCTCCCTTCTTACAGAGAAGAAGCACAGGATCCCATCTGTGATGGGGGCTGGAAATGCTGGTGATTGGAAACGCTATAATGCCAATTAAAGGTCACAGGCTAGACCGATAAGGAGTGAGCATATTGTGGGAAGCAGATTAATCAGCCAAACAGGAAATAGTTGGCGCATAATCGCGACCACAATGCAACTATCCACTGAACGTGCAAGTGCCCAATCAAACGCCAGCATACGAAGGAGCGCATACTCGTGCACCCTTCAGCGATGGCTTGTGGCATTGGACCGAGGGAAGAAGCTCCTGGGCCCAATCCCACCAATCGTACATCGACTAAGAAAGCCAAGGTGATTTAGACAGAGTGAACGTCGCGAGCAAGCATAAACCAATGGAAAGGGAGCCAGCGACACAATGCAAATAACAGGGATGAGCCATTGAGATGGACTGTTGTAAATAGTGTATATACTCTATAAACATTCGAGCGTAATCTTAATAAATGACTTCGTGATCGCGGCCCAGTCTTCTTGCTTCCCGGAGGGCTACACGACACCATCAAGTAGGTCACGTCTTCATACAAATTTTGCTT
This sequence comes from Dicrocoelium dendriticum, assembly GCA_944474145.2. Classification (NCBI taxonomy): domain Eukaryota; kingdom Metazoa; phylum Platyhelminthes; class Trematoda; order Plagiorchiida; family Dicrocoeliidae; genus Dicrocoelium; species Dicrocoelium dendriticum. Next base: position 215,025 of record OX104061.1, on the reverse strand, counting down.
AAGACAATTGTTTAAGGGTCTAGAGTCTGGAGGTAATATGCCATCCACTTCCGTGCCTAAAGTGCAGCAAATGCTTGAGACAACTGCCATGGACACTGCGATTCTCTGCGAATTACGGATGCAGCGTCTACTGTCGAGCATGCAAGTCACCGTTATATTACATGGTTCGCAGTATCCGGTTTCGGATTTGCCTGTCATTGTGGTTTCCATAGGATGTCTGTAACCTAGGTGGCTTGCGCTGCACCACCCGCAACTCCATCCACACACCCCATATCCAGTGTAAAGCCGAAGGTATAGTATCGGGAGGCATGTGGATGGGAGTCACGTTTCATCCACGGAACCGGCCCACACTCCTTCAACATGCACAACAGCAGCATTCCTGTCTATTTATGTGAGGATACAGGGGTACCCGACGTACACAAGGCGGTAGATGGACCGTAGCCCGCTCCGCATTGGTTGCGTGGATCCACTGTTACAGCCTAGCACGGCACGAGGACCTTGTTCCCTCAGCGAGGATTAACATTCTCCTGGAGCCAGTCATAGAAGTATTGGGTAATAGACAAGTAGGCACCTTGTTAACATTCACATCAAGCGCAGCCACACTGGATATGAAATAACCAACACATAAGTTGAAGTGAAACAAACGCGCATAACTGACACGGAATTTGCAGCAGAATAACCCAACTGAACAAATCTAAAAAAGTGGATGCGGATTTAGAGCTGTTCTCCGAGCTGAGTAATTATTGCGCAGACGTTTCGTTGCCTGACTAGGCAACATCATCACTGCGGCTTCTGGGGCCTGGTTCACAGTGCCTCGTGAGCGATTTCAATGTCCAAGTGCTTATTGATCGAGTTCTGTTTTGAATACTAGGCTTCAATGAACTCACGGGCTTGCCGGCTTTTAGCCCTTACGAGGATACTAGCATGCTCTGTGTAGAATTGATGGTTCTCAGAACCCATATGCACTGACATCAGGGAGTTCTGATCGTGGCGACGCATGGCTAGGCTGTGTTCGTATAGCCTGGTGAAAAGCTTTCTCCAGTCTGTCCCACGTAGTACTTGTCGCAGTTCCGGCGGCAGATCTTATAAATCACACACCTAGATAAATGCAACAGCTAAAAAGAGAACAAAATTGCCCTATATCAACGGAATCTCTGAAATGGCGGGAAGTCTTTTATTGCCTTTTAGAGTCAAAGTTGCATACCATCCAACGGAAACAATCTGCAGCAAACTCTTCAAAGTGAAAGATAAACTTAGCAAAGCACCGGACGCGTCTGGCGCTTTCCCGGACTACGCTGTGTTATGTAACTTGATATGCTGTGATGCATCGTCCAGTGGATTTTACAAAAACGGGCAGAGTGGGCGCAGAAATGACATGAGTCGAAAGAGCGTTCCAGGGGTGACAATTTCGAAGAGAAAAGGAGTTCCGGCGGCATTCCAACCCACCGTATTGGGTAGCCAGTTTCAGCTTATGACCCCTTAATTTTGTGCTGCGGCTGTTTCAGCAGGTTACAGTAAGCGTGAACACCCTCCGTAAGAGACCAACGTGTTGGTTAGCGGTTTTGGACGCCTTCAAAGACTGCGTCAAACAGCCGAAATCGTCTTGCATCACCACCCCAAGGTCGCGCTCTTGTGTACTGGTTCTAAGCATGTGGTTTCCAAGCTTATATGTGTTAGTGAGCTTGTAGCAGACTTGCACGTTTAGGCACCTGTCCGCGTTAAACAGAAGTATATTTGCCTGTGACCATTCAGACGCACGGTCTAAGTCTCTTTGCAGCACGTCGTGATCGTCCTGACTACGGATCGCTCGGCATATCTTGATGTCATTGGTAAAAAGCAGAAAAGTTGACTAAATGACACGCGCGAAGTCGATGTACATACTTGCCACATTCAATAACCCCGTGATTTATTGATTTGTTCCAGTTGAAATTAAACATTCTGTTCAATACGCAGCCCAATCCGGCAAATTTGGCACTTTCTCGTCATCATGTGATGTTTGAGTCTGATGAGAATTACCGAAAAGAATTCTTTACTCAGATTCTGGCTCCCTTGATTCATTCTAATAAACCAGGAATAGGCACGGGCCCAACACAGATCCCTGTGGGACAACGCAGTGTATAACATTAAGATCAGAAAAGGAATCCCTAACCCGAACCTGAAGCCACCGCTAAAGGAAGAAGTTTCCGCGACTATGCAGCTTTTGGAAAAGGATTCGGGGATTTAAGAGGTTGAAGGCTTAAGAAAAATTAAGGTAGCTGATATCAGCGCCGGTACCACTGTTGGATATTTCGGACCAGTTGCCACGCGCAATCAGTAGACTGATATTACATGACCGATGCTGACAAAATCCGTGTTGCTCCGGTGCTATGAGGTTAGAGCTTTTAAAGTAACCAATTAGAGTCTCAGATATCGTCGACTCCATCACTTTTGAAAGCACCGGGAGGAGAATCACTAGGCGATAGTTGTCGGGCTCCGAACGGCTACCAACCTTGAAAATTGAGGTGATAATTCTCTGCTTCCACATATTGGGGACTTGTTGTTTACCCAAGCATCTTTGGAAAAATCGAGCTAATGGCTCTGCTATCCTCGTAGCTGCCACCTGAAGTGCTTTTGGGGGAACGTTAGCAACACCGGGGAAGTATTTGTGCGCAACGATATCGTCCCTGAACTTAAAGTGACGTGTGAAAATTGGCGTCTGGAGGGATGTGACAGACAAATGCTGGTGGCGTGTCGGAATATTGAAGGATATTGCGGCCGCAAAAGGTTGGCGCCATCCTCGGCAGTTTGAGCTCATCCATTTGCTGTGGTTAGTGGGGGAACAGCACGCTTCACATTCCGGAAGCTGTTCACATGTCTGCAAAGAAGCGTGTTGTTAGCACAAAACGTTTTTGCCAAGCTCTGCTTGTGTAATAATTTTCCATCGCGTACAAGTATGGTACAGTGATTACGGTGCATTAAATAGTAGCACCGGTTGTCAGGGTTAGCGTTCTCCCTGAAGACATGCAACGCTGCGTTTCGTAAAATCATGAATGCTCAGGTTCTACTCCTGATGATTGACGTTGCTCTTGTAGGGCGAATGGGCCTGTTTACCGATGCGGATTTAATCAGATCGCTGAATTTGCCAACAAATTCCGTCCATGCAGTATCAATGCATTTGTCCAAAAAATCCCAAATGGCATCCCCAACAACCTCTGTGAGTATCGTAGTGTGTGATTATTCGAAACAAGTCAATATGTGAGAGGACTGTCCTGTTCTCCGAGCCGGGAATTTCGCTTGCAGACGTTTTGTTACCAAACTAGGTAACATCTTCAGTGCGGCTATTCAGTCCTGATTCGCGAGCTCGAAAGCCAAAACGTCTGCAAGCGAAATGCCCGGCTCGGAGAACAGGACAATCCTCTCATCCACACCCCGAGCTACAGGTATTCTTAATAATTTACCAAGTCAATATGTTCTTGCGGATAACCCCCATAGCACACATGGTCGTAAAGCATTGTTAGGTGCTCATTCCGCCGCAGAGGGCTCTGCATCTTTGGTTTCCCCATCATAAGCTCTTCGTTCGTGAGCACTAAATCAAGCACAGACGGCTTATTTCCCGTTCTGAATCTGCGGGGCGGAATGCATGCAACAGGTTCTTGCAGGTCTGCGGAGAAGTATCGCATAATTGGAGATAGCGTCGTGGCGTTTCTTTAAACCGATTAACCCTATGTAGACAATTTTCCTTATGGCTTAATGCCTGCCTCTCAAGATTACTTGTGGATGGCTGTACTTTTCTTTTCCGTAATCACCTTAAGAAATCACGTAAGTAACGGCAAGCTGTAACGCACTGACTCATAAGATCCAATGGAACAAGCTCGAAGTCCAGTTTATATCCCAGATGTACTAGTCGGAAGCAGGGAGTCTTCGCTTGAGAAATTCAAAACATGAATTTCCGTTCTAAATTCAAACTAAGTAAACCAAAGGACGTCAATTGTGAGATGACTCAATCATTTCGTGAAGGCTTAACGACCACAGCCATGCAAATAGCGACCCAGCACAGCAAAAAACACAGAGTCGATTGTTTACGTGGATGATATTCCAGCCGAATAGAAAGGATTATGGGATAAAGGGGAGGCAAACCGCGCTCAATCGGGTGGTCCGCTGTGGTCACCTGCACCTGCTAAGATGTTGGCGTGCATCACTTCATAAGAAATTAAGCAGGTAAACCAATTAGTTATGATGCCGTGCCTCACTGCGGCGCTGGCGTCATGTGCACTTGAGAGGACCCACAGTGTACCTACAAACAGGGACATCATCATCACCATCCTCATTATTATTATACCCGTTAGCTAGAGGTGGGAAACACCTCACTTACTGTGCCGCAATACATGAAAAAGGGAAAAATACAACAGGTGCAAGCCAGCTGAGCTGTCGACAACGGATGGGCACCGTTCCGGTAAGCTACCAGCCGGCTACTATGAAGCAAAAACAATTACTATGCAAAGTTATTTAAGTCTAGTTAGTGAGATCGTAGTTGGAGGGGAGGCAAAGAAACTCACAACACAAACGTCATTGAGGTCGGCTCCTAGCCATATCAGTAACTATATCCAGCCGAAAGTGTTCATGGTATTTCGGACCCCATTTAGGGAGCCGAGACGCTCCAACTGATGCCAGCTTCGAAGTGAGGGGCTCAAAAGTACTACACATTATAATTAATAGTCCAGTTTCGCACTGTTATAATCGGTGACTTTTCGGCGTAAAATGTGCTGCAGCGATCACTCAACACGTGATGGACGCTACGCTATCCGGATTACAGTGCGCCATGGCTCATTTGGATGACGTAATAATAGTATGCTGCATCGCCGAAGATTATCACACCCACCTGAAGGAACTATTCGCTGGGATGGATACATATAACTGGATGCGCACCACTGACGTGTCCCAATAAGGCGAAGCCCGCGTCTGGTGCCTTTCCGGATTGGTAGCTTACCTATGCGGCTTGGAATCTAAATGCGATGTACCAAATTAAATCATACCGAAATCCGTCTACTCATTCGTACTCGAAAATCCAAGCCCTACCAGTATTTAAAATTGCTATGTGGATTCACAGCGCTGGCAACGGAAGACCTGATCATGACGGCCAACCTGTCCTCTGAACTGTCAATAACGTGCACGGCAGTGGAGGATGGGTCCAGCTATATCGCAGCTAGGTTTCAATTCGTAATGGTCGGCTGTCGTCCCCCATGGCTCAGTGGCACAAACTGCTGGCTAGTTGGCGTTCGATCCCCAGTAGGGGACCAATGGATGCGCACCACTGACGAGCCCCAATAGGGCGAGACGCGTGTCTGGTGCTTTTCCGGAGTGGTAGCTTACTTATGCGGCTTGGAGTCTAATCGTGATGAACCAAACTGAAACATATAACTCGTTTACTTCCAGATAAGTGCGAGTTAGTGATGACCAGTATCACATGCCTTAGCACCGTTATCGAAAGTTCCGGTCGTCGGCCAGACCCAAACAAAATAAAAGTTATCAAGTTAATGTCACATGCCACGAACAAAGCTACTTTGCACTTTCTTGGGTTTAGTTAACCATTATCTCCGTTCCACTGATGCACGAACTCCGGCCATAAGCAATGTAATTTTAGCGAAGGAGTCAGTGTGGCGTTGATCATCTCAGTGCAAGAAAGCCTTTGAGGACATTAAACAAATCTTTTCCCCCGGTCCCCTTTTAACTCATTATGACCCCGTATTAGCAATACTTGGCGCAGATAGTGCATCTTAAAAGGGTATCGACGGCGTCTTGTTGCATGAGTTCTTAAATGGATAGTAGAAGGCTATAATACATATTTTCGCGCGTGGACAACAGTAGAAAAGGACAACAGCCAAATAAGGAAAGAAGAACTAGCTTTCGTTTATGCGGGCAAGACATTTCATGAGCGGGTACATGAACGAAAATTCACTTTGTATACAGCTTACAAAACGTTTGTTTTCTCTAAAATAGATCTTTGTGATGCGTACTTACAAGTTGTAGCAGAGGAGCGCTCAAAAGTACTCAGAATCATTATACACGTTAGCTAGAGGTGGGAAACACCTCAGCGACTCTGCCGCAATACATACGAGAAAAGAACGAAAAAGGAAACAACTGCATGTCGGCTGAGCTACCAGCAACGGATGGGCATCGTTCGGGTAAGTTACCAGCCGGCTACTAGGCAACGAAAAAACTATTATCTAAAATTATATTATGCTAAGAAATGAGCTAGTGATTGGAGTGGGAGGCGAAAATGGATGCGAAGGGACAAAGAAACTCACAGCACGAACGCCACTGAGGTCGGCTCCTAGCTATGTGAGCAAGTATATCCAGCCGAACGTGTTCATCGTCTTTCGGACTACAACCAGGGAGCCCAGACGCTCCAACCAAGGTCAGCTTCGAAGTGAGGGCGTTCCTTCCTCTCGACAAAATCATCGCTTGGCCACTTCTCCTCTTCTTCCATCCACACCCTCGGCGCGCAAACAACGCACGTCGCGGAAGTCCGTGGGCTGGCATGCGTAACACATCCCCGAGCCATCGGAGCCTGGTGCGCGAAATAACGGCGCTAGGCAGTTCATTTACTTTTCTTGTGCCGTAAACAAGGCGTCGAACACGCTCGTTGCACAGGTGGGGTTCCACCAGATGTGACCCAAATTGCAAAGGCACCGGTATCGAACGTAACTAGCCTCTTCAGGTCCCCCGATCTTAGGGGCCAGGTTTCGCAACCGTAGAGTAAGGTCGAACTTACCGCTTGTTGTACAATCTACACTTCTGAACGAGAGTGATGTCCCACCGCCGCCATAGGTGGAGAAGGCTAGCAAAAACACTTCGAGCTTTTGCTATACGATTCGTGATCATATCTTCGACCCCAAGGGCACTGATACAATTTCTCAGTTAGTTGAACTTTTGAACGAGTTTTAACTGATCCCCACCGAGGGTAAGCTCAGGAGGCGGTCCAGGCCAAAATTGGAGGAACGCTTTGCACTTCGAGGATGCAAAGCAAAGCCGGAATCCGCTGATAGCCAGTGCTAATCTGTCCAGTGCAGCTTGGAACCTCTGTGAGTTGTCACAGATGAGGGCAGTATCGTCGGCATACTCCAAGTCAAGAATTCGTTCTGCTGGGAGTAGCTCCGCGCCGTCTAAGTCGTGTCCTGTAAATGCAATCTCCATGATATCGTCAATAGCCAAAATGAACAGGAAAGTTGACAACAGGCATTTTTGTTTCACGCCGCTGGAGATATTGAAGGGCGGCGACAGCTTGCAGCAAGCCCTCACTCTGCCCTTGCTATGCGCATATAATGCTTGGATAATATTTACATATTTATCGAGCACAGCTTTCCTGAGTAGACAGTCGCAATGGGCATTTCGATCAACCGAATCGAAGGCAATTTTGATGTCGAGCAACACGACTACGGTGGGCCGCCAATAGATGACGGTGCTCCAACAATTGACGCAAGGTAAAGATGTGGTCGATGCAGCCAGGACCCCGCCGAAACCCCGCTTGCTCCTCACGAATCTAGCCTTCACAAGCGCCAGTCAGTTTGTGAAGGATAAAAGAGGCAAGCAACTTGGAGGTGATGGTAATCAGACTGATTCCACTATGCTTGTCACATTCCGAACGCGAACCTCCTTTGAAGAGCGGAACAATAACAGAGATGCTCCAGTCGGTTGGGACAGTTTCCTGCTCCCATAATTGCACTAGTGATTCGTGTAAAGCATCAACACGAGCAGAGCTTGCGAATTTGAAAAGGGATGGATGCAGATCATCCGGTCCCGTAGCATTGTTCAACTTCAACAGTCTGATCTCACGTTCAAATTCTGAGGGAGAGGATGGATCCAAAAAGACAGCTCAAGGAGCAGCGCGATCACTGGCCGGTGGGGAAGCTAACACTTCCGGTCGACTAGATTGCTTTTCAAAATGCTCAGCCCAACGCTCCAAATGTTATGCCAAGTTGTGGATAGACTGTCCACTCTCATAACTTGTTTCACTAACATCTTGTCTCTTGCTGCTCGTTTCGCGTATCAGACGTTCGATGGTTACCAAGGTCAGCGGCCACTTCCATCTCTGTTGCACGTAGAGACATCAAGATTCGCGGTCCTTCTTCAGGCTAGCACGGAGTTTTGCCCAGACCTCTTTGCGAGTTTCATTGTGTTCGCTTCCAGTCGGGATATGCCGGTGAGCATCGATAAGTTCCAGAGACTGCGGAGAGACCCAATGTCCATGTTGGCTATTGGACTTACCAGATGAGAATTTGCCTGCTGCTAATATAGTTTGGTGTAGATGTGACCAGTGACCTTCAATTGCATCCAGTGAGCGCTTACTCAACCCGCATGTCAGCGTATTTTGATACGCATTCAGAACTGCTAGCTTCGCCAGATGACTGTTGCCAATGCGCTTACAGCGTCGTCGTGGGCGTCCGCCAAAACGCATCCGCATGTTAGCACATACAAGTGCATGGTCGGCGTCCACACATGTGCTCCAAATCGAGTGACAGTTCTGAACGCGACCACTCCAGTGATAACTTATCGCAACGTGATCGATTTGCGTCCAAGGCTGGTTCGAATCTGGTGGGTGCCAAGTCACTCTCCGGCGGGTGCTGTTTCGGAAGTTGGTGCTCGCAAGAAATAAGCGGCCATCTTCACACAAATGAAGTAACCACTCACCGTTATCATTATGTGAATCTATACCATGTTGGCCGCCCAGATGCAGTTCATCAGTGGATAATAATCCAACTTGAGCTTTCAGATCCCCAGCCAGCACAACAGTGTCCGAGCTCCTTCTGTAGCGAAGCAGCTCGGTCAGTTAGCGGTAGAAGTCGTCTTTTACCGAATCATCGCTACAATTTGTGGGCGCGTAGGCAGCGGTGACGAGTAGACACCTATCAGTGCCGCGCGACTTCGAAGCTTTGAACGAATCAGCCGACCGGACCGCACCCATCCGGATACTGGCTAGAATCCAATAAACCAGAGCAGTTTCAGCCCGGGGACTCAGGACAATGCCAACACCAACTTGGCCGGTGCTCGAAGCTGCATCGTCACCGAATAGGCGCAATGAGAACGTGCTGCTAGTCTCATCTGAAGGGGATCGCAGAGTGAGCACAAAGCTCGAGTCTTGCAGGCGGGTCTCCGATAAGCAGCAGATATCGATCGAGAGGGTCACGAATGTTCAGACAAGTGCTGCCTGTTGATCGATCTGAAGCAATGTGCGTACATTGAGGCATGCCAATCTGAAGGAGGATCGAGGGCTCCAAATGGAAGCCGATGAACTGGGGTGGACCGCTTGGTTGGGCATGGGCCTGTCGACAGGACAAAAATGAAGCTCCGCGTTTGCATGTGAGTTAAGACTAGAAAATAAACGCCTAGCAAAGCATGTTGAGGGAGGGTTAAAAATCGGGGGGTTGAAAAATGTGGAAATAAAAGTGAAGTTGGAACGGGACCATAAGGGAGAAAAAGCATAAGTGGGGGAATAAGAAGACGGGAAGGCTTGAGCAGTAGCATCCAAACCCCTACGCACCCTGCTCGATGCAACAGATAGGGCGCCATGTATGATCTTCTGCGACGGCCAAAGCATCAAGAAACTGTTTGAAGAAAAATTCATTGTATCGCGTGGGCAGGATACCGTCACGTTGTTCAGGCTTAGACCGAGGGACGATTAGGGTTCTCAACCAACGCCTTTGGTTCAAAAACCTGACCGCGAGGCAGCGAGTTTTTCAGTGGGGTACAAAAGTCCGTTTTAAGGAATAAAGAGCCACCCTCATTATAACCCCCAACCTGGAGGACCAGGAGGCTGTGTTATTCTGGCCTCTAAACATTGGCCAATCTGATATGAGTGGCTCTGAAGGTGCAAAAGCACCACCCAACATAGCACAATGGATATCTGAGGCACGTATACCATCGAACCACGGTAAGGTTCAGCCTCTTTGCGATGGACAAACAGGGACGAGCGTAGGACGGTTATAAATTAGAACGCTACGACGGTCCGCTAACATGTGCGAGTCGCCTTATCCTGAATTGACAGTTTCAGTCTTAAAGAATCCCATTAAATAAAGACCAGTGTTATCAAACATACGTTTGCGAAAATACTTTTCCAGGCTAGTACATTTATATACCACCCAAACCAATTAGACAAAATAATGAGGTCGTCATAAAAAAGAGGTATACCGGTGTTTGGAAGAGGCCAACCATCGCTATTAATCAGGTCAATGTCTGCATGCAATCCAAGGGAGTCAACGTCACAAGTGGATCAGTCCAGGGAAGCAAGAGGGTCTGAATTAATCGTTTCTGAATTCGCGGACTCGGTTCCTGCAGCCGAGGCATTCAAACTTATCTACAAGGTCCCTGATAATCAAGCAAGAGAAACACGGAGAAGCCGCTAAAGCAATCGTATTTCGGCTGTACGAACCGATTTTGTGCACTCAAAAGAGATTCATTCACTGCCTTGGCCTGAGACACTCGTGACATTTACTGAAATTGGATTGCATGCAGACATTGACCTGATTAATAGCGATGGTTGGCCTCTCCTAAACACTGGTTTTAACCCCTTTTTATGTAGACCTCATTAGTCAGTTTGAATAATTCGAATGATATATGATCGTATTCTTTCAGTTACCCGCATCAATATGCGCCAGGTGTACAATGGGTTGAGCGTGTGGACATCGAGGCGCGCACTCGTTAGTGTTGAATAAGTTCAGTGGCACTGTCCTGCTTGCTGCAAGCGCACGTAATACGTCGGCCTCAAGGTCACAAGGTGTTTATCTGTCAAGATCTTCGCTCAAAATATAACGTGGCAACTGCGACTGAACAGTGCTGCGCGGCAAATTTGGCTTCATCAATGTTTATTTGGATGATCCAAGTGATCTAGGATCTCGGGCATATGAATTATTCGTTCCCTGGGGTTTGCTGCCTCACCTTTAGATGCCTACTCGTTGCTGATAGCTGGAAGCAGCGTTCGGAGATCCGCTTGCTGGGGATTTCGGGTTTTGAGATACTTAATTTGATAGAAGGATACCTGGATTGGTCTCATCTGTGAGAAATGAAAGAATGGCAATGAACCATCAGTCGTCTCACGCTTACTCTTTCCCGCTGCATAAGCGCTTATCACGTATACCAGTGCAGTCAGTGTGGATATCCATCTGTATCAAATCCGTGCATAGCTTTAACAACTGAGCATTAATCTCCTCGAGGCTTTCACAGACAGGTCCATGGTTATCTTGCTCCGTTTCGACCAACAAGTACCCTGTTTAATAGTATGGTTATAATGGTTTGTGCCCCATGCTGAGGCTGATGTTACATTCATGATGCTTCAGCACCGAAGTTGGGCTAAACCAACTTACACTTAATCTAGCGCTTTCTAAGCTGGATAGATTTCTTTCCACTTTATTTGGTTTGTTGTGCCTACTTGAATACGCTTCTATTAACTGGCCAGGTTGCTTACGGTAATTGTGGTAATGTTCGTTAACTTTATTGCGTTTTTAGCATCATTTGAGTAACTTGTGGACAATTTGTACTTATCGTATATGTATTGCTAACAAAGTTAATTCATTTGCTAAATTAGCGAAGATTTATGTCTGCATAGTAGTTTTCTTTAACAGATACACTTTACTTGACAATGTCATCTCAAGTGATTAGCTGTTGTTTGATATTCCCGGTGTGGCTACGCTTGATATGCATGTGGACAAGGTGCCTACCTGTCTATTACCCACTACCTCGTCCATACTGGCTCTAGGAGATGGCTGGTTGTTGCTGGAGTCACAGGGTGCACGGTCCTTGTGGCCGTGCTAGGCTCGAAGAGTGGTTCAGTGCAATCAGTGTGGAGGGGACTATGGTCCAGCCACCGCTTTGTGTATGATTGATTCCCAAATACAACGTGCTTGTGTTTGCCTGTGAAGGAGTGAGGGCCGGCTCCGTTGATAAATCCTGGTTCCTATCCACGTGCCTATCGGTCTTATTACTTCGGGTTTACACTGGTTATGGCGTGTGTGATTGGAGCTGTGGGTGGTGCAACGCAAGCCACTCATGGTCCCTCTGTAGGCACAGGCGACCCGTGGCTATCATTTGGAGGCCACAGTGACAGGCAAATCCGGAACCGGAGTCCGTCAACCTATGGTTGGACGGGCGGGAGAGCCTACGGTGTGCTGAGCCTGGCGGTGGCTTGATCCTGACAGATAGTCTGCCCATTGCTGTGCCATGGGCTCAGGTCATGGATGCCTCCTCGTGGTAACCGCTGGGTGGGAGTTGAGTTTCGCCCTTCTTCTAGTTAAGAGCCAGGACACCAATCCGCATGAGTCAGTGAACTGATCATGTGCTAGAGCCGCTGGCTTCTGGATGTACATTTAATCGAAAGCTTTGGCTGAGGACCTGAGTCGTTCTCCCGTCAGATGTGGGCGCCCTGCCAGTATCCTAGTCCGAACCCTATCCTCTTCGGAGGTTAGGATGTGGTTAATGGTCCTCTCCCCATAAAAGCTTTCCAGGGGGAGACAACAGGTCTAGGGTTATAAGCTCACCACTTAACTGGCGTGGAGCACAAACGCCACGCATTGCCTCTGAAGGTTGGAGGGCACCTCTGAGTGCCCAACGGTTTGCTATCGCCCGCCGCATGCCAGGCAGCCCCTGGGAAAATTGGTGCAAATCCGCCAAAACCCTCCTGCGTCTGGCCGTGGTCGCAGGTGCGTATCTTACTACGGTCGCAAAACACACATGAACCGTTCCAGAACTTCAAAGCCTTCGTATGACGGACATCAAACATATCCCGATCTGCCGCTGAAATCACATTCCCAAGCTAGGTCTGGTCCCCACTGCCTTGTGGGTCAGGTTATTGAGTCACATGCTCCGGGCAGAGTCCCCTTAAGCAAACCTCCAAATCACCCACTGCATTGTGGGTCAGACTCTTGAGCCAAAAAGCTCCGCGTGACCTCTCAAGCAAACCTCCGAAGCACAACCACCACCGCGCGTGCGAGTGCCCACCAATGCAATCGTATGCCTGCGCGCAAATCACTCAGCATCGGGTGCTGGAACGTGCGCACAATCCTGGACCGGAACTCGAGTGAGCGCCGCGAGGGGCGCACTGCACTGGTCGCGATGGAACTGGCGCGCTACCATATCCATGGTGCGGCACTCAGTCAGACCCGGCTGGCTGAGCAAGGTAAGTTGCATGAAGCAGGTGCTGGCTACAAGTTCTACTGGGTGGGAAAGGCCACCTCAGCACCACGTGAACATGGGGTCGGATTTGCACTATCCGATCGCTTCAAAGACCAGCTGGTGGGTGAGCCGATAGGCGTCAGCACGCGACTATTGAATGTTCGTCTGCGATTCGGAAGTGTTAACTTTGCCACTTTTATCAGCACATACGGTATGATAAAGTGTTACCCTGATGACACGCGTGATCAATTCTACACTCAGCTATCCTCCGTGATACGGTCTGTGCGAGAAGAGACCGAGTATTGCTGTTGGGTGATTTCAACGCGCGTGATGCATCGGTGTAGACAACTGTCATCGGTCCGCATGGCATTGGTTCAGCGAATGCGAACGGTGACAGGCTGCTCTCATTGTGTGCCACTCACGGCCTGACGATCACGAACAATCAGCTTGCACTGTGTGCGAGTGATATAGCAACTTGGACGCACCTACTCAATGGTCACGCGCACATACTCGACTATGTCATCGTACCTCAGCGTGAGACGAGTAAAGTGTGCATGACACGTGCACTGCGTGGAGCTGAGTGTGACACTGCTCAAAAACTGCTGCGGACCAAACTGTAGATACATTTTCGTAAATCTAAGTACTATACTCCTGCCGTGAATTGGGGTAAATTTAGCATTCCCTCTCCCGGTACTGTGGCGAAAGGTATTGAGCTGGAGAAGACGGCAGCCGCACGCCTGTGTGATGTGGACTGCATAACCACAGTGGGCAACCTGTGGTACCACATTCGCGACCAGGTGACAGCTGCTGCCGAGGTGACCATCGGGCGCGCAAACAGTAAGCGGCCCGATTGGTTTGATGACAACAATGCGACGATTGGCGCACTGGTGTCGGAGAAGAATACAGCGTTTGCTGCACATGTGGCAGACCCCAGTGACTTGGGGAAGAATAGCCAATTTCGCAAACTTCGACGGCGACTGACTCGAGTGCTCCGTCGCATAAAATATGCATGCTGGATGGAAAAGGCGAAGCAGATGGATTGCTACGCCGAACGCCGCCAACACAAGGAATTATTTGACTGCTTGCATGCGGTGTATGGACCGAAGTTACAGCCGCTGAGGAGGCTGATCGATAGTAGCTCAGACGCTGCCAGCATAAAGACAGTAGATATAAGCAAATCTTCGAAATCAATTTGATGGTCTTCTGAACCATGGTACGAAGACTGACTAGCCTACTATGAACGGTCTGAAGCCACACGAGGTGAAGATGAGTGTGCCAGACACGCCGACACTGGATGCGACGCGAAGAGCACTTGCTCATCTGCGAAACGGTAACTGTGCCGGTGCAGACGGGATCACGCTTGAAACACAGCGGACTAGCATTGGTGACTGCGCTGCACCACTTGGTGCAACGTGTGTGGACTGAGGAGGAGGTGCCTCCTGAGCCGAAACATGCCATTGTGCTACCACTGTACAATGGCAATGGGAGCAAGCAGTGTTGCACGAATTATCGTGGCATCAACTAGTTGAGTTGTGTGGGCAAGGTGATTGCCCGAATCCTGCAAAACCGCCTCGTCAATCAGGTAGTGGGACCGAACGTGGCGGAAGAGCAATGGGGATACCGTTCGGTTCGCATCTCTATAGATATGGTGTTTGTGATTCGTCAGTTGCAGAAGAAGTGTAGAGAACGACACCAGCCATTGTACTCACTGTTTGTTGATTTCACCAAGGCATTTGATACAATGTACCGCGACGCATTGTGGCTGGTATTTGGCAAGTTTGGTTGTCCGAGTAAGTTTGTAGGTTTAATTGGATGACTGCACAGTGGTATGCGGACGATTGTGCATCTATGTGGAGAATCCTGGGATGACTTTGCAGTTGTCTCTGGTCTGTAGCAAGGCTATGTCTTAGCTCCTGCCCTGTTTAATATTTATCTTCATGCCACGATTTGTTTTTGATGCCGCTTGTGCTTACGGTGTTCGTGTGGAGCACCGTATTGATGGTGGGGTACTAAACATCCGTCGTTTCGGTGCGAGAACCCCAGTCTGTGAGACAACTATCCACATGCCGCTATTCGCTGACGACTGTGCGTTGTTTGCACACATCGGGGATGTGTTACAAGACATGAGTAGTACTCGGGTTTCGACAGCGGCCGAATTCGGACTCACCATCAACACAAGCAAAACTGTCTATCTCTTTCCGTCTTCACCGGAAGTGCAATCTGCAATGGTGCCGCAAATCAACATTGGTGATGGTACTGAAAACCACCTCCCGCTTCTGCTACCTTGGGAGCGTGATGTCGACTGACCAGGAGCTACACAGTGAGCTTCATACCCGCGCGTCGAAGGCAGGTTCGGCATTCGGGAAGCTTGATTACAGAGTGTAAAACAACCGCCAGCTTATCGTTGACACGAAGTTGACGGTCTACAAATCCATGGTGCTGTCCGTTCTTCTATACGGCAGCGAAAGATGGACGACGTACCGGCGAGATGTGAGATGTCTCGAGCGGTTTCATCAACAGTGTCTGCGACGGATTCTGCGCATCGGTTGGTGCGACAGAATTGCAGACACGGAGGTGCTGCGCCGAAGTGGAATGTATGCAGTGGACTGCATACGTTTGGTGAGACATCTGAGGTGGCTGGATCATGTGTGGCGTAAGCATTCGACGCGGATACCGAAACAGCTATTGTATGGCCAACTGAGTGCAGGGAAGCGGCATGTGAGGAAACCGAAGCTGTGTTATCAGGACATAATCAAAGTGAGCCAAAAGTTCTAATGTTGATTACAGGTGTTGGGTATCGAAGGCGGTTAGTCGGCGTGCATGGCTCGATCTGAACACGAAGGCAGTTGCCGAGGTGCAAGACGTATCCCTCGTGCATGCAGAGAAAAAGCGAAAAAATGTCCTCGTGATTGCGGGAAAGTGGCGGCAGTTGCGAAAGCGACAGGCGCCGATGAGTCGTACTCCATCGACGTCAAGCACATGGTGTTGTAACACATACGGTCGCAAGTGCCTGAGTCAGGCAGGCTTAGTTGGCCATGAGCGAGGCCACTCGGGACCGACATCGAAACGACGACGGGTCCAGTAAAGAACGTAGGCGTGCGCTTCCATTCGATTTACTAATCGCGTGCTTGCGTGCGGAGTTGCTTTATTTAAAATGGTAGGTTTGACATGTTGTCTTAATGTCTAGATTCTGACCTCATTTTAATGTCTGCCTAAATAATCTATAAAATTGTAAATGTCGCTTAAACGAAATGTGCTTAAGTTCGTCTGTTTTCTCCATTCTGCCAATGTCGTTTTGATCTGTTTATCTGCCAACCTCAATTTATCGCCGCTGTGTTGATAATCTATTTTTATCATGTGCTAATTTAGCGGTATATCCGGATGGTGTTTTCGACCTATTTTGTTGGTTATCTCATTTCATGTGGTTGGCTGTTGCTTGACATAACCGATGTGGTTGCGCGTGATGTGTATGTTGACAAAATGTCTACCTGTCTATTACCGACTACCTCATCCATACTGGCTCTAGGAGATGGTTGGCTGTTGCTGGAGTCACGGGGTGCACGGTCCTTGTGGCCGTGCTAGGCTCGAAGATCGGTTCCATGCACTGTGTGGAGCGGACTACGGTCCAGCCACCGCCTTATGTGCGCTTGATTCTCCAGATACAGTGTGTTTGTGTTTACCTGTGAAGGAGTGTGGGCCGGCTCCGTTGATGAATCGTGGCTCCCATCCGCATGTGTCTTGCTCTTATTCCCTCGGGTTTACACTGGATTTGGAGTATATGGATGGAGCTGTGGGTGGTGCAGCGCAAGCCACGCATGGTCCCCCGTAAGCGCAGGCGTCCTGTAGAGGACACAGTGACATGCAAATCCGAATGCCGTCGCTTAATGGTTGGACGAAACGGCTCCGTTGTTCATCCACGTAGCGTGCCACTAAGCAATGCAGGGTGATTATAGTCAGTTACCGACTCCTTAAACAGTTGCAATCGCGACATTTGTGACTGTTAGTTACACATGCTAGATTCAGAGTAGTTCGCGCCGGTGGCAAGTAGCGAGATGCTATTATTTAGCTGCCCCCATTGCCTTAGGTACAAAATCCAACGAAAGCCATGTACGACTGGCGATTTTGCAACATTGTCCACCAGGTTGCGAAAGCTAGAAATGCCAAAGACATAGTGGGTGGGTAATTAGTGAAAATTTCAGCCAAACTTGCAAAGAAACAAATGTGGCCTCTAGCAGCACAGTAGACTTGGCCAACTTTAAAGTGTTTTTCAGGAACCTTCAGATAGTGGTACTGGTCCAGCACCTGCCAAAAGTAGGCGAAAGTCACAACCGCTTCGCTTAATGTAATACCGCGGAGGCCAGGATGCATAGGACAGAAGCTCCGCGCTTCGTCGAGTTCGAGTCGATCTCATCATGACCTACCGTATATTATATCTCGGTGACTTTCCCATGTTGAAGCCGCTACTTCACTTGCGAACGTCATGCAGCACAATCGCACATGGGTACAAGCTTGTGGTGTCGATTACCCCACCATATGTGCTTCGAACGGAGAGGGTAAATGTTTAGTACAGTCTGTCAGAACAAGTGGTGGAGGTTGAATCGGTGCGCAACAGTTCAAAACGTTGTTGGATTTACACATTTCATAACCATTCGATTTAGAGAACGATTGCACACAAGCAGCACCTTACATTTGTGAGACCAGATATTTTAAAATGTTAGAGAAGAACTTGAGGAAAGCCTGGATTGTCACAGGTGACAGACACTACTTATAACATTTTCGATTTGATTACATTGGAGTTGTACAGAGTTCAGTCTCTACTTACTCTCACAATACAGCAGTCAGCAACCTTGGCTACAAGTTTCAACGTCTCAGGCGATGTATTGTACGACTACAGTTCTCGGAACCTACAAGCGTGCACACAGCTGATCGTGTGGCGGATTTGGTGGTACTCCTCATAGCGACAACGTAGCTACTGACTGCAGCCCCTTAGTTGGAAGTGAATGAGAGTCCTGACGCTGCATAGTGGCTGAGCTCCAACTGCTTAACATTTGTAGTTCTGAAAAGCTGCTACGTTGATTCCTCGGGGTAGCCGAGAAAACACATTGGACCTCGCAACGTTCAGATCGATAAGCACAATTTACGATCTCGTCCACTGTGAATGGTTCTTTCCGCCTTCGCGTTCAAACGCAAGTGTTCTGGTGTCATTGTCAAGAGCGACATTCTTCTGATTGACAGACTGAAGCTAAATAAAGTTAGGGATTACCTTCAAGTGTGTCGTTACGCAGGAGACCAGGGCTTATGGTAGGCGGGTTTCAGAGTGGTGAAACGGTGCTCCAATTCAATCCTACCAGAAAACATTCTGGTGGAGTCCGATCCCGAGCTCCCCATACTGATATCCCACAAGAAGTGCTCAGTAACGTGTATCAAATGCGAAACAAGTGGTACGAGGTAGACGAGATTGTGGGCCATTGTCGGTCGGACGTCCTTGCATACATCGAAACATAGTTGTTATCAGACGTGATGGAGAGCCAAATAGGCTTAACAGATTAAACATTACTGAAGTTTTGGGTGTGTTTCTTCCAAGACCATAGAGAAGCTAACCGTATGGTGAGCGGATAATTTGAGATGAAAAATAAGGCCACACAACCTAGCTTTGAAGCATTTCATCACATAATGGTGTACGGACCGTGTGGGATTATTTCAGAGGCTACCTTTCCGATGTGTCTTCCCCTCATGTCCAATATATGTGAGGAACATAAAAAGGCGAAAACGCCATAATTTTACTTAACTGCATCCCGATCAGCGGACCAATATCTAACGGACTTATATGTTAGTTCCGTCAGATGGTTACTCTCGGTGCTATCCAGGAGTGTGAAATGTCCGCAAGTAGCAACATCTCGCTGTGCCCCTACGTCAGGAAACGGAGCCGAACGGAAAAAGACATTAGCAATACGTAGAGATGTCGCACTAACGATGCGCTGCAAAGCGAAAACCATTAGTTGTGCGCGAACTATGGATTCCGCGAGTTTCGAAAGGGGGTTCAGAGGGTTACAAAGTAGACGACTCATCCCTTTGGCCACCGGCCGACAACTGCAATCCAGTCAACATAAAGCGACTGTTTGGTCCCAACAAGTGGCGAAGCAATCTAAACACATTCCTGCCAGTGTTGCTTGGTGATGACGACAATGTCATCAACACCGGTCAAGCAAATACGTCAACTTGCGGAACAGTAGGCGGTAGCACTCGCTATGGAATCTCGCTTGTCGAATACCAACGTACAGATGCGTGGTCGTTTGAAGGCAGATAACTCAATTACAAGTACTCAGATACTATTACCAAAGCGGCATGAGAAGACGCAATACACCCCAAGCTCCTGCGAGAATAAACATTTGAGCTACGCCAGTCGGTTCTTCGAGAAGCTTCTTCCCAGCTGTCCTTTCCAGCCAATCATCCGCTCGGCTATTCAGAAGGATTGCAAGCGTCAATCCGAGAACTACTGACTGGTTAATCGGCTGCTCAAACTATTGCAGTAGCTATTAAGAGATAATCTGGAAAGTAATATGACGTTTGGTGAACTGTAGTCACATGCCATCGCCGGAAAAGTCCTGCGTTGGATAATGGTATTGTTAGACAGAACAAGAATGTATGTTTGACTGAGTTCCAGGAAAACCTTTAGACAGTCAGTTCAGAATGGTGTTCCACAGGGGTCCATTCGCTATCCAATATTATTCGCTTCTTATACAAGTGTGTTGTGACGCGTCACAAGAAAGTGACCGGTTGGAAAATCTTGGAGAGCCGTTTAAAGACTGTACCACAACCTATAGTACTGGGAAACGATCAGTGTCTCGATTAGATCGCAAATTTTGCAGTGTGCACTTGACAAGCTATGGGATTGGCTAGCGACGTGATGTCTTGCCGTAAATGTCTCCAGGTGCTCGGTTTGGCATATCAGGACAAATATTCCACCGACGTGCCAATTTTCAGACAGAAACGATTTGCCTCCAGTACCCAGTACGTTAATAAATCAATCATCAACAACAGCAGTACATCAGCCATTTGAACTGATGCTTTGCTGACATACAATCATGATGACCTAAGGAACAAAGAATAAGAGGAAGAGAAGGGGGACTTACTGGAAAACCTTAATGTTCTAAGCAATCATGCAGGGTCAAGGCGTCTACACCTTGTGTTAACAACATACCGTCACAAACAGCTGGCTATCGTGCAAAGGCGACATCAGTGAGACAGCTTCCTTGCGGCTTTCACCGTCCCGCGTCATAATCAGCCATTACCCCGCAGATAATTCAGCACCAAACACTCCTTAAACAGGCAGTCTGACTACGAGACGGCAGCAGACGAGCCACTAGTAAAGACAGCGAGTCACTTCCTCTAAAGTCTCAGGTAAAGCACAAGGCGGGTCACGGGGACTCTGGCCCGGAAGGCGTCCCAGTTTGGTCGTCAGTGACTTCATTTCACGCTGCCAGGTCAACTTCCGTCCACTTCGAGCCTTGCGCCGCCCTACATCTGGCAGACTAAACAACGCTCTTCTAGGAGAGCGGTGATCAGGCATACGTGGTACGTGCACAAGCCAACGTAACTTATTCAGTGATATCTGTTGTTCTATGGGACTAGCGTGGTTATCATTGCTTAGTACGTTAAATTGGCTGTCACGATCCCATCGAACTTCATGTTCAGTGAAAACTGGTAAAGATTTGACCCGAATTATTTACAGTTCATTCGGAAGCGTACGAGTGAAACATCGACCAAACGGTATTAAGATTTCAATAGTTTTCACTTGAAATGCTGTGCAACAACTTAGTCCTTGGTTAGTCCGGGAAAAGATGACAGTGAGGTGGGTCTTGAGAAGTGTGAGTTTAGACGTAGGTACTATGTCGACAAATAGCATGTGATGGGTATTTTGTCACCACACTATAAGCATCGTTGTGGTAATCTGAATCTTACCTATCACATAGTGACGAGTCAAACCGATCCGGATTTACCTTGATTTCCCTGTACAACCTGAGCGTCAACACCTCGTGATGAGCTATGGAAGCCGAGCAAGCCTACATGCGATCGGGCGAAGACTGACATTCGGTTACCGCGCAAAAACTAAACGTATCGGTGGCAATCTACCGTGAAGAATACCGATGGGGATCAAAATATGCCTTTAATACTCGGCAAAAGAAGAAAACACGGAAGTAATTGCAACAAGTAAGCTGGCTAGGAGAAAGACGAATACTTGGGCGCAAGGAAACAGGCAGAGGTAGTGCACATTTGTGCGTAGTCTACAGGGAGTCAGAAAAAGCTCGCTAAGAATTCCTGGAAGACGCATTGAGCACGAGCGCCGCGGACGATCATCGTGCGTATGTGAGGGAGTGCCTGATCGATACTCTGACTACTTTTCGGTGGACAGAGCTAGAAGGTCATACGCGGCCTCCATGGCGCAACCAACGCTCCATGCTTGTGCTGCAGAACTGTCCGGGCAATACTGTGAAAGAAGAGAGAAAAATGTACGCGTTATATGGAGAGAATCAGGAAGGGATGCTATTTTAATGGGTAATGGTTGGGTACCAAAAGAGTACTTCGAAAGATGACATTGGGAATTAGCTATCCTCTGTTGGGCTGGTTCAAATGACATCTGTGCGACTGAACACAAATGGCATTGATTGATCAGTATTGTTCTACTTCCAGAAGTGTCACGAACGGTGTTGTTCAGGACAGCGTATTGAGCCTATTGCTTTTCCTTATTTTTACATAAACGATATATGAGATTACATTAGACAAGGGTGCCCGTTTTTAGTTGCAGATGACATCAAACTAGTGCACGTATTTCTACGTGAGCATATGGAACTGTGCCCAAAAAATGTACGCTAAACAAATGATGCGAAGCAAGTCAATGAGAATGAGGGCAGATAAATCTTGGATACTCTACCACGGATGCAGTATACCAGTAGGATCAACACTCGTACTGGTACCCCCTGCGTATTTTGTTCGAGACATGGGAACTCGATAATCCAGCAGCTTCAAGTTCTCCGAACACATCCTGCATCAGGTAACGAAAGGGAGACAACTAAGAAGCTATATCACTAGGTCGTTTTCACTATCTCAAACCGGACCCGAATCATACAGACTCATTGTGTGACCCACTCTAGAGTATTGTACCATAGCTATTTATGTAAAACAGATAGAATTGCTTTGGAAAACGTCCAGTGCTCATTTACCAAAATGCTTATGGGGCGTTCATCAACGATATTCTCACCCCAAAATCCCCTCACTCTGGTATCGACGGGCGAGTCATCTCAAACAATACAGATGTCGCGTGACACAATGGTCCAACCTGTCCCACTGGTAAGGGAAAATGTCCACTATTCCTACAGAGGACTAAGCAAAATATCCGTGGAAATAAATTACCGTTGCAATTAGTGTGAGCCAAACTATTTTTTTAAAATATCATTTACAAACTGTTTTGGGGAATGTGGTCAAACTTTTCGACTTTCAACAATCCACATACGCAATAAAACATTACAGCCCTGTTCCACAGTGAATGTAGTGGTTCATAAATAAAATAATGACGAAACTCACAGTCCAAATGATCGTTTCACAAAAAGGGAACGTATCCCACTTGTCGGGAAATACGCCAATTTATTTATAAGTACGTGAAACCAAGTTCAAGAAATAGCCCGTGACGGTGATAGCATAGGCGTCAGCGCACATGCGCCACAGTAATGAAGAATGTTCACGGGAGGAACGGTCTTTGAAGGAAAGCACAACACAAGTTGTGAAAACGCAAGGGGAACAGGTTGTTAGTCAATTCAAATCTGTCGGAATGCGGAACTTTCAACAGTGCACATTAGCAAGCGTGGTTTATTAATAAGGGCGTGTAGCGAAGAGTTATGCCACCGTATGTGTAGCATTATTGGATTTCATCTTGTCGTTTCAAGTGATTGGCTGTTGTTTGGTATCCCCGGTGTGGCTGTGCCTGATGTGCATGTTAACAAGGTGCCTACCTGTCTATTACCCACTACCTCGTTCATACTGGCTCCAGGAGACAGTTGGTCGTTGCTGAAGGCGACGGGGTGCGCGGTCCTTGTGGCCGTGCTAGGCTCAAAGAGTGGTTCCATGCAGTCAGTGTGGAGCGCACTACGGTCCAGCCACCGCCTTGTGTGCGCTTGCTTCCCAAAATACAGCGTGCTTGTGTTTGCCTATGAAGGAGTGTGGGCCGGCTCCGTCGATGAAACGTGGCTCCCACCCACATGCATCCCGGTCTTATTCCTTCGGGTTTACACTGGATATGGGGTGTGTGGTTGGAGCTATGGGTGGTGCAGCGCAAGCCACCCATGGTCCCTCTGTAGGCGCAGGCGTCCTGTGGCTTGCCACAATGATAGGCAAATCCGAAACCGGATGCCGCCAACCATGTAGCGTGCAAAGCTGTGACATGTGACATGAGTATCACAGTCCTTAGCAGCATTCTGAAATAGGATGATTTGTTGTAAGCATTAGAGTTGACCAAAACAACCGCGGCTACTAAGTAAATTTTTTCAAAAGGCACATACACACCCGCACCGTAGTTGACAACAAAAACGCCAACACTGAATCAGGCGAACACATACAGAGAAGTCGAAAATTGCGTGATTCAGGTTCTATCGTGCACAAAAAATTAAACTGTCAAAGATCGGTGTGGTCGATCGTATGAACGGGTCACAGTTGAGAGGTTGTGCTGCTCCAATAATGCGACAACGGAGCAAACTGATGGCACCTAACGGGAAAAAGTTATGAAATAGATCTGACATGGCGAGAACACGGCGGGTTGTTGTTGTTGTTGTTACTAGTGTTGCGTAGCCCCCTGGGGGCGCGAAAAGTCAACCTAGGCATCGATCAAGTGTATTTGCATCACCAATAAGCAGACTATTTAGGGGGTATCACAGATGATGAATTCGACAACGCATTGGGTCTCGCGGCGTTGTACGGTGGAACACATTTCATAAGACTGTCAAAAATTGGTTCCGGGATTTCGCGCTGGCAACACGACACGTCCGAACAGTTGCTGTGTCATCAGGCAATGAGCGTTCCACGGTTGCCGGTTAGAAACATGGAACATCTGCCAGGCAAACGGGAGCTGCACCACTTAACTGGGAGTTTAGTAGCTTACCCACACCCCACCCCTCCAGTTTGAGTTCCTTGGATGTTTACAGTCCGTACGCTCTTCTGCTGTGTGTCCTCTTTCAGACATTTCCCCGGCAAGTCTACTTTCCTGTTGAGCATGTTGCTGGCACGACGTCACACTTCTTGGCGGATGTTGTCTCGCTTGAATTCCGTTCCTCTGACGCAAACTGTTTCCCACTTTAATTATTTTCCTGTCCATGTTTCCACAACTCTTTACTATTGTATTTCGGCTCCAGGCGTCAATTGTATCCATAAACCTTCGGTAACTCGGAGAGGGAGTAACTCTTTAGATCCGTAATCATAATACCGCTTCTGCCTGAGCATACTCTTTACAAACGATCATGAACTATCGCCGGGGATTGTGCTTCCGGTTTGGACAGGATTTGGGCATCGGGCAACTAAGTTATCGTTCTGCGGCTACATAAACGTTGAACAGAGATCACTCCGAAGTTGGACTTGGAGAATCCGCTGTGTGGTTGGGTTGCTAAAAACAACCTCTATTGAGAGCTCACGCCGATTTCCGTAGATAAAGTGTTCCATTGTTCCAGAAACATGAGGTAAGGCTTATCATTTAGCACTTAAGCTTTGGTCCATATTCTCTTCGCATCATTCCCGGCTGTATCGCTTTTCTGTTCGATTGCATGTGGCAACGGATACTCAAGCGATAATCGAATTCTCACTTTCACTGAAAGCTCGGAACTCCTCGGCAGTAAACTGCGGTCCGTTGTCCTATACTAATAGCCCGGTAATAAAGTTATTGCGGTTCTAATCCTATGCTTTGAATGCACATGCCTTGGAACAACCGTCATATTTTTATTTGTAAGAAAAATCGTTTGAGTTGACATACTTTTACCAAAGGAAATAAAGTTTATTTATCTAGTATGAATAATATTCCACAGTTCTGATGGCGGTGAAACTGTCGAAGGCGATTTCAGCATCTCCTTGGGTTTCAAAATTTTTTCTCTGGGAAGAAGTTATCCAGATGCTTGAAAAATTGATAATCTGTAGGCGAGAAATCAGGGTAGTACAGTGTGTGAAACAAAGTTTTACAGCCCAGATCACGCAGCTTCTGCAGGGCTGATTGTGCGACGTGCGGCCGAGCAATATAATGGCCCCCTTTCTGCTGACCAGTGCCGGGCACTTGTGTTGAAGCGTCCAATGCATTTTGACAATTTGTCGACCGCTGTAATGGTTTCCGCTGGATTTAGAAAGCTTTGATGAATCATAGTATCCGCAGACTACCAGTTAACATAAACTTTCTGGGTGCAAATTCGGCTTTGGGAAGTGTTGTGGAGCGTGATCGTTATGCAACCATTGAAGGGTTCATCGTCGATTGTCGTAAATGATCCCCTTTACATCGCAAGTTCCAATCCGGTCGAGAAACGGGTCGTTTTTATTGCGCAGAAGAACAGACGGCACCGCAAAACGACGATTTTTTTTATTTTCATTCAATCCATGCGGAACACACTTATCAAGCTTCTTCGACGTTCTAATCTTCCGTAAATGTTTTAAAACTGTCACATGCGATACTGCTAAGTTAGAAGCAAGGTCTTGAATAATTTTACGCCGATCCACTTCAACTAAGGTCCTTACTTGGTCGTTGTACAATTTTAGTGACCGTGCACAACGCTCTTCATCTTCAAGCCTCTGATAACCTACTGAAATTTTTGAAATCACTACATGAGCCTGGGGAAGGGTGCTGACGGCCAAGCGCTATATCACCCTTTGTGAAGGACTTAGGTGTACTCTCGCCCAACGATTTGAAGTCCGTGGACAACACGAACAGGCTATGTCGTAACAGACTGCGTATGCTTTGGACGCTCAAACGTAGCTCGGCACATGGTCTGAAGAGGTGGTCACTCGCTTCTTATCTTCCATTATCAGACCAATGCTAGAGTACGGTTCGCCCGCCTACTTTCCGATTACTAGAGGCGAGGCACAAAAGATCTAACGGGTCCAACACGTTGCTACCAGGCTCATCCCGAGTTGACGTGGCTTGGGGTATGAAGATCGATGCGAGAAACTAGGACTCTACACCTTGTCCTACCGTCGGGTGCGAGTCGACCTCATTATGACCTACCGTGTTCTACATCTCGGTGACTTCCCAATGCTAAGGCCAATGCTGCACTTACGAGGGCCATGCAGCACACGCGGACACAGATACAAACTTGTCGTGCTGAATGTGGAATGTGTCCCCCCCTCCCCCACTGTGCTTCGAACGGAGAGTGGTAAACCTTTGGAACAGTTTACCTGAACATATGATTGAGGCAACATCTGTGCACAGGTTCAAAACGCTGTTAGATTTATATTTTGCCTCTATTCGATTCAGAGAACAATTGCACACTTACGATGACATGTCACATTTGTGTGTCCTGCAATATCGTGAGTCAGATAGTTTAAATGTTACATGAGAACGATAACGATATTCACGGCTGACAATTTTTATAACGTTTTTCACCATATTTCGAAAAGTTGTACAGAATTGATTCTTAGTTGATCTATAATACACTATTCAGTATGAAGTACGATTATTCGTCATTCCTGCACCAAATGCACTGTTGATGTCATGGGCTGTTTCCGCTGCATTTCGACCAAGTTTAAATTGGTACACGGAAATTGTGCGAATTTGTCTTCTGTCCATGTTTCAGTAAATGCTCCGCAAACACGTGTTTCTGACCTAAACTATTGTTGTTGCCAGATAGATCGCAAAACAGACTTAGAAATGATATACGAAATCAATGCAGCACATTAAAAATTATCCAAATACAGAGCTATTAAAATAAGAATATTAAAAGCCGAAATAACTTTATCACTAGTCTACTTCGTGCGCAGAGATCCCATGTCGCGAATAAAATGACGGCGCAGCTTGTCCACCATAATGTGCACACTGGTTGTGAGCATCGCATCAATCTCGATGTAGTCAATGAAGTAGTCTACCATGATCGGGTAACCTTTTCCGTCGTGTGTGTGTGCACAGTCAAAGGGCTGCTCCCTTCTGCCATAGCCTTCCCGGAACCTTCGAAGCGCTACTGGTTCTTTTGTTTTTCGAATGTCATATGAGTGACAGACTGGGCTGTTCCACCCACAAAGTACGGATTATGACTGAGATCAACCCACGCCATTGCTCTTGCCACGCGATTGTTCACCCAAGTGTGAACGACGAATGATTTGCAGCATGGTGCGTTGCGCACACAATTTCCTTTGAATAAAACCAAACCGTCTCCTATAACGATCTCATCACAAAATTGGTATAACAGTGTCAGTCCCGTCTCGGCAAACTTCTCACTATTCGTTGAAAAATGTTGTAAACTGCATCTTCGTCTGTACAACAGCTTAGCTAGGGCGTAAACTCTCTCCAGTGACTGCGAGTCGTTGTATCGCATGGAACATATCGAGGTTATTTTGCAATGCACCCGTTAGCTGAAAGGTGAGTGCCAGACATTGCGCGTGTAATGAACATTTGAGACAAAGATGGGTAGACGATTTCCGAATCGTATCTATGAAGCCGTATAAGTTTCTTCCGAAGGTGACACGGCAGGACGTGGAGCGACATTTTGACGACTGACAGTAATTGCTCGTGATCAATGTATGCGGTGGTCTTCCGTCCAAAGTGTAGTCGCTGAAGTGTTGGACCGCAAACTTGACTTCGAATATCCCATTCTCGATATATGCACAACAGCATTTGGCCGGTATCAGGCTAGTACAATCCAAAGGTTCTCCGTTTTTCATTACCATGCTGACTGCTATCGCAGTGAATCTCAAGAGGCAGAGATGGATCGAAGTAAGTGATTATTGGAGCGGCCGAGATCGGATTTTGTAATCGATCGAAGGTCAACTATTTCGTCTGCTTGTTCATGTAGGCTGTTCATGACACTAACTCTTCCAGCCTTGTCCAGCAATCGCAAACGACGTATAATGTAGGAGACTCTGAACAAGCATGCACCATTCGTGATACAGGAGGCGAGCTGTTCGAGAAAAAGACTGTCTCGTCCACAAACACACCGTCTAACTTCCACATTGCTTACGTGGTGCCTCCACCACACACGAGCAACGGGTACCAAGCAGCGCAGATCAGTGGCACGAACAGTTTATCAGTGCAATAGTAGCGCGCCAACTGGCGTCCATCAGACGCGACCTTTGGTGGAGAAATGGATGTTATGGAGACACCACAAGTGTCTTTGCTTAGAGAAAGCGTGGCGAACCTTTGAAAAGTGAAATGAAATCTCGTTTTCACAGGTAAAACTATAAATAGTTGATGCAACCGATATGAAGTTTCCGCCACCGTAAACGCTAACGTGACCAAGTCTACCAGTCAATCTGTTTATGCAGTATAAAAACGCGGAGACATCACCTGAATAACAGGCGCAATCCATGTCAGTCAAAATGCCAGTAGGTGTAGTGCGAACAAGTTAATTAAACTATCCCCCCACTTGCTGCTCAGCGTCGGGATCAATCAATGACGGGAACAGTTTCAATAAAGGCAAAAGCAGTCCATCTTCAGGCCAGTACGTACTGAACCGATGTGGTCACTACAGCTGGGGTGACGAACCAGCCGACTAGAACTGTCTGGTACTCTCACCTGTGAATCGCAACCCTGCGGTCGTCACCACCACTAGATACAATCAGTGCTGCGAGGTAAACAGTGGTGAGAGATTTGGAGGCTCAGATTATCAAATCGAGGGGACTAAATCTAGCCGCGATCAAGAAAAGAGGCATCAGCATTACGCTGGTACGCAGTACCGACGCTTTGCTGCCGCGCAAACAGTAACAGCCGCATGTGGAGTAAGGATATCGCGAGAATCGCCCGGTCCCTACGCAGGCTCGAACCCGCACCGCGATACAGGAGGACGAGCCCCACTATAGTCTTGCACATGCAGAATTTAAGACCAAATAAAATCCCAGTTGGAAGTCAAAGGCGTCGCAGAAGCATCAGGGCGTTTCTAGCTTATGTGGTATACTAACCATGTTGCTCGCAGAGCGAAACAGCTGTTCGCATGGAGCACGTATTCACACAGAGTACGTTTACATAATTAAAATTTGTTGGTAAACAGATCGCAATAGCACGAAACGTATCGGTCAAACTATGAGTGCAGATGGGCGCTTCCGCGAGCGACCAACTCAAACAGTACTAGCAAAATGCTCGGTCTACGTACACGTACGTCAGGGAGTCATCCAACGCTATAGTAGGCTCACAAGAAAGTTGTGTTGGCAAGTGTATTGGTTGGCAGTGTATTAGGATAACTGAGCGTCTATGAAGCAGAATGAATTGGCATAGCACATCAACAACACTTGCTTCGAACCACAATTCGTTCGGTTTGTTTGATTGCGATTTCACTCACCTGACCATTTGAGTTCGTAAGCTCTGGTAGAGATCGCCATGGGGTGGAACGCAACAATTTATCGAAACGCGCCAATACGTTCTGGCATTCTGAAATCGCAGCGTCCAGTAAACATTTGTCCTGACGGATGGTTGAGAGCAGGCGGGCAAAATACAAGCGAGCACGAAGATAGTAGCCAGTGGGCCAAAGCCACTCAGGACCCTGGGAGTGAGAAGGAGACAAGACGAGGTGATGAAGCAATTATCAAGGAAAATCGTGAGGAGCAATGAACTAGAGCGAAAAAGAAAGCTGGTTCCATACAAGTGAACGAGACTTCGGCCCCCAAAAGGGAGCGTAAAAGTGCGAGTGGCTAAATGGCAATCAGTGAATAGAAAACAAATCATGTGCCTCGAGCAAACGATCAGATGGACGTATTTCGTCAGGTGAATACGTGATCATGACCAGCAAGGCAAGTCGGAGTTGTGAGAATACGAGTTGCGTAAAAACGAAACGCTAGATTAGGGTGTTTGGCAGGTCAATAGAGAGAAGATGGTTAGGGTCACGTGAGATTCCGGTATCTGTAGCAAAATGCAGACTAGCAACAAGACCAAGAGCAGAATCCTAATATAGGAAGCTATATCCAAAATGCAGATTAGCAACCGCACAATCAGAGTTTAGTACATTTAAAAGAGGTGAGGGATAGTAAAGAGACAACAGCGTAAGGTTAAGCTTAAAATTAAACGACCGCGTACTTAGAGTAGTACAAGTCAGAAGAAAAACTAGATTCCAAAAGATGTGCACACCACGATAGATTTAGCGACTGAGAGAGAACTAGATATTTCGCAGGAATGAGATTTGAAAAAATGCGAAAAATTGCAATATCGAGTAAAAATAGTACAATACGGTATTGATAAACATTAAGATAAACGGACCGGAAGGAGAGTTTTACAAACCCATGAGACTCCAGCTGGAAAATCGCTGTTATACCCAATAAACAGTATACTGACAAAAATAACGGAAAAATCCGTGAAAACAGATGGCAGCTCTGTAGCGAGGAAAGGGAAAGTGCACAACAGGTCAGAGATCAGAAAATCCCGACGATGAATTACTTTTAACGGTGAATACGGATCACACAAAGTAAGGAGATGGCAAGACGAATGTGAAACCTGGTCGCTTAAAGCAGCGGACCTGAAGAGGCTCGTTACGTTCGACCACCAGTGCCTTCGTAATTTAGCTCACATCTGGTGGGAACACCGCGTGAGCGACGAGCGTGTTCGACGCCTTGTTTACGGCACAGGAAAAGGAAATGAACCGCTCAGTACCGTCATTTCACGCACCAGGCTCCGATGGCTCGGCCACGTGTTACGCATGCCAGCCCACCGACTCCGCGACGTGTGTTGTTTGCGCACCGGGGGTGTGGATGGAAGAAGAGGAGGGGTGGCCAAGCGATGACTTGGGCGAGAGGAATGAAGGCCCTCATTTCTGAGCTGGCCTCGGTTGGAACGTCACGGCTCCCTGGTTGGGGTTCGAAAGACGATGAACACGTTTGGTTGGACACACTGTCTGATATGGCTAGGAGCCGTCCTCAGTGGCGTTCTTGCTGTGAGTTTCTTTGTCCCACCCCACCCTCTTAGCCTCCCCCTCCAACCACGATCTCATTATTTAGCCTTATGTAATTTTGCATAGTATTTTTTTGATGCACAGTAGCCGGCTGGTAGCTTACCGGAACGATGCCCATCCGTTACCGGTAGGGCAGCCGGCTTGCAGCAATTGCATTTTTTCTCTCCTTTTTTCTGTGTATTGCGGCACAGTAGCTGAGGTGTTCCCCACCTCTAGGTAACGTGTATGATGCTGATGATGATGAAGGTACTCCATGTCTAGTTTGTTCCTTAACCAGAAGCACTGTTACTCAAAGACAGTTCAAATGTAACCTAATATACCTACAGTGAGTCAAGGTTGTTTAGAGTGAGAGCTACCGCTTACTAAATAGGCACCAAGTGAAAGTGCCTAATTCAGGTCAGGTATTGAAGAATGAACTCCGAATAACCGGGTATCTAACCTGAGGCAGATCGCTATGTGTAGAAAAACAGAAACTATGACATACAGAGCGGAGGCTCATCGTAAACAGCAAGATAGTAAAGACAGATCAATTCTAAACTGATTAGGAAACGAGTAATACAGATATAGTGGTTAGGAGACAGATATTTCGTTTTCGTAGGAAACCAATGTAGGAGAATACATCTCTCCTCGAGGCTAAACGCACGGACCCGATTAGTAGCAGCGATTCCTGAAGTACGCCGCAGTCTTAGTGGTTGCGACCTCTCTCATTGCGGCTGAGGAGTGCAGCGGACTCGCGCGATGCACCGGATCACAAGCATGCAAGTATAAAGTGGATGTGCATGTGATGAAGCGTTCAAACGGAAGTGACGCTCAGAATATAACACTGAAACGCTAGTGGAGCGTAGCGCAAACGGTCTGCTCAGGAAAGGTGTGCCCAAATAAATAGTTCAACAGTATCGGAACGCTGTACGCGCATAGATCGGGCAGGGTGAGAATTTATGACAAACTCTCACCCCCCCTTCAATATCTCCAGCGGTGTGAGACAAGGTGACCGCTGTCACCTTTCCTCTTTAACTACGCCATTGATGAAGACATGCAAACAGCGTTCATGGAACAAAACCTACAAAGTGTGAAGCTGCTTCCTGGTGAGCAATTTCTTGAGTTGGAGTATGCCGATGACACTGCCGTAATCTGTGACAGCTCCCAAACTTGCCAATCAACAATAGACGGATAAACCCTGGCTGTCAATAGTTTTGGGCTTTGCAGTGCTCCTTCGAAACGCGAAGTCCTCCTTCAATATTGGCAAGTATCAACCCCTGCGCTGACGCTTTGTGGTGATCAGCTGGAAATCGTTAAGGGAATTTAAGTACGTAGGAGTTGTATTAGCGCCTGTGAAATAGATGAGGTCACAAACCCTACGGCGAAAGATCAAAGTGCTTTCAAGAATAGTCACATGTGCGCCAGCATGACATCACTCTTCCTTGGAAAAGCAAAGTTTACAATGCAGCCGTGCGTTCAACCCTCCTATACAGTAGTGAAACCTGACCCATCAAATCGACACACATAAAGAGGTTAGACACGTTGGACCATTGCTTCCTTCGCAGCTAAGCTCACATCTGGTGGGAACAGCGCGTGAGTAATGTGCGTGTTAAGCGTCGTGTATCGGGCGGAGGAAAAGCGAGTGAACCGCTAAGCACCATTATAGCACGCGCCAGGCTCCGATGGATGAGACGTATTGCGAATGCCAGCATATCGGTTGCCACGACGTGCGTTGTGTACGTGACCGGGGTGTGGATAGAAGAAGGGATGCCAAGTGATGCCTTGGTCAAGAAGAGTGAGAACCCTGATTTGGAAATTGGCGTCAGTTGGTGTCTCGCGACTGCCGGGCTGGAGACCGAAGGACGGAGAACATCGTCATCATCATCATACACGTTAGCTCGAGGTGGGGAACACCTCAGCTACTGTGCCGCAATACACAGAAAAAAGGTGAGAGAAAAATGCAACTGGTGCAAGCCGGCTGAGCTACCGGTAACGGATGGGCATCGTTCCGGTAAGCTACCAGCCGGCTACTGTGTATCAAAAAAATTACTATGCAAAATTATATAAGGCTAAATAATGAGATCGGGGTTGGAAGGGGTGGCTAAGAGGGATGGGTAGGGATAAAGAAACTCACAGCACGAACGCCACTGAGGTCGCTTCCTTGCCATATCAGCAAGTGTGTCCAACCAAACGTGTTCATCGTCTTTCGGACCCCAACCAGGGAGCCGAGACGCTTCAACCGAGGCCAGCTCAGAAGTGAGGGCCTTCATTCTTCTCGACTAAGTCATCGCTTGACCACCCCTCCTCTTCTTCCATCCACATCCACGGCGCGCAAACAACGCAAGTCGCGGAAGTCGGTGGGCTGGCATGCGCAACACGTGGCCGAGCCATCGGAGCCTGGTGCGTGAAATGACGGTACTGAGCGGTTCAGTTCCATTTCCTGTGCCGTAAACAAGGCGTCGAACATGCTCGTTGCTAACTCGGTGTTCCCACCAGATGTGAGCTAAATTGCGAACGCACTGGTGGTCTAACGTCTTTATGTCCATTGATCTAAGGGGCCAGATTTCACAACCGTACAGTAGGGTCGTAGGTATCGCTGTATTGTACACTCTACCCTTCAGGGCAAGAGTGATGTCGCGTCGGCGCCATAAGTGGCGAAGATTAGCAAAAGCGCCCGAGCTTTTGCTATACGATTCGTGATTTCATCTTCAATCCCACGGGCGCTGATACAAGTTCCCAGGTAGTTGAATTTTTGAACGACATCTAGCTGATCCCCACCAACGGTAAGCGTAGGAGGCGGTCCAGACCAATCTTGGAGGAACGCTTTGCACTTCGAGGGTGCAAAGCAAAGCCCGAAGTGACGGACAGCTAGTGCTAATCTGTCCAGTGCCGCTTGACACGTTTGTGAGCTGTCCCAGATTAGGGCAATATCATCAGCCGGAGGACACGTTTGTTTGATCCATGTGTTGACATGGCGAAGGTCCGATCTTGGTGGCATTTGTGCTGTGAGTTCCTCTGTCCGTTGCTCTCATCTTTAGCTCTCCCCCCCCCAAGCTCGATGTTATACCCGGTGCACAATGTGACATGGAATTATATTAGTAGATTTTCAGTTTTTGTAGTAAGCGATATTTAATATATTATCTTTTTGTATCGCGGCATACTAGCTGAGGTGTGTTGCTCACTCTTGCTGTACGTGTTTTGGTGACGGAGATGATGATGATAGTTAGCACGCGATATACCGGATCACAAATACGCAAGAACAAGCAAAGGAATGAGAGAGGATGGGTTATTTACAGACATATTTACGTGCAGTGAAACATTGGGCCTGAAGAAGTGACGTTCAACACTGAGTATAGCGTTCTTAAGAAGATGCACTTGTGATACAAGGCAAAGCAACAAGTGTGCGGTATCTTGGTGTTTGAAGAGCACACAAACACTCCGCCATGTGTTACCAGCACCATTTGTTTGTTTATAAAGGTCAACGAGCGCTGCTTAAGCAAGCAGATGTCGCAAATTGTCTGAATGCGACAGCGCCTACGACCCCGGAAAGAAGTTTTCAGGACACACACACACACACACAACTGCACTCATTCGGCATACTACCGCTTGCTCCCCTCCAACTACGTATTAAGCGACCGGTTGAATTCTTTTGGACGATGCACGCAGAGATAATCGATGGGAACAACCCCAGGCATATTACGAATTGGTTGACCGTAAGCGTTGAGAATCCAAAACAAAGTTGCAGCGTGGCTCTTGGTTGTGGAGACCTCATAGTTCTACAAAACGTCGCGCTGTACACGTCTTTCTGTTCTCAAAGTATGCCAGTCATGTTGCTATGGGGCGTACATGCGATGCGTTATCGGCGACAGAGTTATTAGTGACAGTTATCAGTTGATAACTCTGTATTACCCAAGACACATCGTTACCAGGTCACAGATTGGGTGATCCCCTTACTGATACCGTTGTTGGATGGTACTGAGGTCACTCTGATTACCAGCTTCGTCCCATCGCCAAGTGACGACAACAATGAAACCCATGTTAGAAATACTAGGCTGTAAAAAAAGTGTTAGTCTTCGTATGAACTTAGCTTGAGCAGTAAACGCTTTGGGGAAGGTTACTGTTTTCTTGTTCATATCCGGATAGCCAGCATTAGTGCCGTGTCCGTGTTAGCCTCGATACAGCGAGGGAAAACTGTTGGCCGACTAAGTTACTCATGGCGAGTCGATACGAATTCCGCGGGGGGCGCAGTTCACCAAGGCCGAATCGTTGTTTCGACTAAGGTCGAAGGGGGAGCGTTACCACACTATTGGCCTTGGGACAGCAACACAGTTAAAATAAATAACAGGCACCAGTTTGTTGGAAAAAAAGACGTTTACATAAACAAAAATGTTTAGAAACATTAATATAGAGACCCGTTGCGATGTGCACGAACCTGCCTCAAATAAAAGAGAATAATTGACCTGAGGTCGAACTAGAAAAGCCAAAATAGCCGTAAGCGACCCCTTTCAGAATTAAAAGTACAAGAGGCGGAAGCGAACCAACCACTCTGCGGGAAAGACGTGTGACGCATATGGTGAAATTGATCGAAGAGCTGGCAAACCAAAAACGTCCGCTGTCTACCTGATGATAGTTAAATCCTCTGGCAGTGGAATAGTCTGTCGAATCGACAGAGTTGTGGTAATCGCCTCGATAGGCCATGTCGTTAGGACCAAGGGTACGCATACCGTACGGACCCAAGATACGAGTGCGGGCTACCTCGAGAGCTGTCCACGCTCTCTCCGGTGTGAAAAGCGAGGGTGCCTGTAAGATGTCATAAAACAAAGAGGAAACAGTGAAACAAGGCAAATGGATGGTACTGAGATAAGTACAGCAACGTGTGCGCTGTGAATGTCCGTGAGAAAGACGAAATCAAGATAGATTGCAAAGGAAACAGTATCGGTTGAAATGCAAAAATAATCGCTGGCTTGGTTGGGCAAGGGAACTAAAAGTTATAGCAAATGAGTGAATCCAATTTCATGACCAAATATAACAAGTTATGGACAACGTGTCAAAGGGAAGTGACAAATGGCAGTAATGACATTCAAAGAATCAGACAGATGAGAGGTCAACGACAAGTGTAGTAAACGAGCCAAAATGAGTTAAGGGGAGGGCAAAACGACCGGTAAGGCCAACTGGCACAACACAGAGAATTAATGGAGCTCAATGAAAGTGTTGGGAAGAGAGTTATAGACGTCAAGCGAAGGAGAAAGACTACAAATACGTATGCATCTCAATACAAACGATAAGGACCGAGGCATGAATCAGACGCCAGAAGAATAATCCGTTTTCAAGAAAATATAAAGCTTCTCTCGATAAATAAGGGTATGCTGGTAGGTTGCACTGGCGCATCGCCGCCGCACGGCCACCATCAGTTGCACAGGAGCGCAGCATACTAAGTGGTCGCTAGCAACTAAGAAAGTTCGAACCGGAAACTTTTGGATGAGACGACCTCTGCCCTATCCTGTCGACTACCAATCGATCCATGATAAAAAGTACATAGAAAAGAAAGTGGGAGACAAATAGGACGACCAGTGCGACGCCGTCAAGCGACTCGTGGTAAAGGGTTGAAGAAAATAATTGTTAAAAGTCCAGCAACCAGAAGGCCTTCGCTAGGCTAGCGGAATAAGTTATGCCCAACGGTGCAATAAGTCTCAGCGTTAACAGGCGAGTGACTCCGAGTGATCCAGCCAAAAGACCACAGTAAGACAGCTGAATTATCGAACACCAGAGTGTCTCAGGTTGTCCCTAGTT
Organism: Dicrocoelium dendriticum; assembly: GCA_944474145.2. NCBI lineage: Eukaryota > Metazoa > Platyhelminthes > Trematoda > Plagiorchiida > Dicrocoeliidae > Dicrocoelium > Dicrocoelium dendriticum. Next base: position 178,015 of record OX104061.1, on the reverse strand, counting down.
GGCAGCAACGGGTTCTGGATTTGCCTGTCACTGCGGCTACCTTAGTAGAGCCACAGGACGCCTGCGCCTACAGAGGGACCATGGAGGGGGGGGGCTAGCGTCGCATCACCCACAGCTCCATCTTAGCACCGCAAATCAAGTGTAAACCCGAAAGAACGGAACTGCCCCACATTCCTTCAACATGTACAGCATCAGCATTCCTGTCTATCTATGTAGGAAATCATGCGTACCACACGTACACAAAGCGGTGGATGGGCCGTAATCTGTTAATTACTGGATGTAACCACTCTTTTAGCCTACACGGCAACGAGGACGGTGCACCCCGTCCACCCGGCAACGATTCGCAGTCTCCTGTAGCAAGTAATCGAGGTGGAGGGTGTTAGACAGGTAGACACATTGTCAACACACACATCAAGCGAAGCCACACCGGGGATAGCAAACAAGCAAAATAAAATTCGAAGGAAAGCAAACACGCAAAAGTGACACCGAAGATGCAGCAAAAGTACAAAATTGTACAAATCAAATATAATGGAGCAACCTTTATCCAGATTGAAAAGATCTGGTTTAAGTTTAAATCGGTTGAGCCCAACTGTGGTAAAGAAGCATCATGTATGCAACATCAACTTCAGCAGGTGGTTTGTCTTTATGCGGATGGAAAAAGGCATGTATATAGAAAGAGAACATAGTGTTAAGTAGGCGGTGGGTAAAATTGGACGGAGAAACACACTCAGTGTCGTGTGATAAACTACCTCGACCAGTAAAATTGATGACAATGACATGCATAGTAGATCACAGGCGGAAGAAGAAAAGAAGTTAAGTATGAAGGAGTGTGGCGCATTTACGCATCTTGTACCTGGACGCTTCAGGGGTCATCAGGACAAGTGGTGAAACATTTTTTGGGTTTCCAATGCTGACCCATTTACCTGTATTTGTTCAACTTTATTATGGACTCTATCAAGGAGCGCTTCTTTTGCGAACTAGCAAAATAATGTCAGTGAGGTGGAGCCTGGTTGAAAATTAGTTGATCTGGGTTACACAAGTGTGAGTGTATAGCTCCATGACACTTGTGAGGGGACTAAGTCAACCCGCTAAGAGTTCCGAGCATATGATATCCGCTTCGCATCGTCAAAGCGCAAAGTGCTGTTGCAGGACAATCAAGCGTTAGGTGACGGCATACGTCTTGATGGCGAAGAATTCATCAACAAATCAACAACAGCAGTGCATCAGCCATTTGAACTGATGCTTTGCTGGCATACAATCATGATGACAAAAGGAATGAAGAATAATGAAAGGGATAAAAGGGGGATAGAGCTGAAGACATTAATGCCCTAAACAAACATGCAGGGTCAAGGCGTCTACACCTAGTGTAGACAACATACCGGCACAAACAGATGGCTATCGTGCAAATGCGGAATCAGCGAGACGGCTTCCTTGCGGCTTTCACCGTCCCGCTTCATAATCAGCCATTAACCCGCAGATAATTCAGCACCAAACACACCTTAAACAAGCAGTCCGACTACGAGACGTCAGCAGACGAACCACTAGTGACGACAACGAGTCACTTCCTCAAAAGTCTCGAGCCAAGCACAAGGCGGGTCACGTGGACTTTAGCCCGGAAGGCGGGACGGACCGACGGCAGCCAGTTTGGTCGTCAGTGACTTCATTTCACGCTGCCAGGTCAACTTCCGTCCACCTCGAGCCTTGCGCCACCCCACATCTGGCAGACTAAACAACGCTCTTCTAGGAGAGCGGTGATCAGGCATACGTGGTACGTGCACAAGCCAACGTAACTTATTCAGTGATATCTGTTGTTCTATGGGACTAGCGTGGTTATCATTGCTTAGTACGTTAAATTGGCTGTCACGATCCCATCGAACTTCATGTTCAGTGAAAACTGGTAAAGATTTGCCCCAAATTATTTACAGTTCATTCGGAAGCGTACGAGTGAAACATCGACCAAACTGTATTAAGATTTCAAAAGTTTTCACTTGAAATGCTGTGCAACAACTCGCTCCTTGGGTAGTCCGGGACAAGATGACAGTGAGGTGGGTCTTGAGAAGTGTGAGTTTAGATGTAGGTACTATGTCGACAAATAGCATGTGATGGGTATTTTGTCATCACATTGTCAGCATCGCTGTGGTAATCTGATCTGACCGGAAGCTGAGACAACTCCTCCCTTGCCAATCGAAGGAGACGCTTGGTACGTCTCCCGGTAAAGTTTATGGAGAAATCACAGCGTACCAAGGCATGATCAGAGTCGACGCAGGTAGTCGAAAACGAGGGGCAATCCAGGATGGAACCACGCCATCTGTAACTTATGGCAATATGATCTAGTTGGGTCTATCGCTGGCTAGCTACAGGAGGACGCTAAGTGGCAGTTCAGCGTCCACTGTGTCTAAAAGCGGTGCTACTAAGAAACAACTGGTGCTCAGCACACAGTTGCAAAAGACGCTCGCCGCTGTCAGTAGGTTAGGAGTTAAACCCACTTACCACCTAGCTGAGCTTCTAAAGAGCTCAGAAGTCCTACTTGTGTGTACATATCTACTGCAAATACTAGCATATCTGAACTAGTAGCACTGTGTAGTAGCGCGTTCAGTTCGTGATAGAATGTGTCCTTGACGGCATAAAAAGAGTAGATGGTGGATACATAAGCGGAAATCTCAAAGAAACAGCGTTTTGTACTATTTCCGGAATCGGCCTCCATTCATGCCGTCAAACGGTTGCTCACCGGATCCAATCAACCAACGCTGGCTCTGCCTAGGACCTGAGAATGATATCTACCCCAGCTTGACCTCTGGGTGCTGCATCCGCGTCTCCAGGTGCGCGCAGCGAATAGCACGAGGACAAGCCGGGCGCAGTTAATTAAACAAACCCAATAGGGTCATTGATCCTAGTTTCGGACACACGACACACCTCAATATCCAGTGTGTCCAACGTGCGCGTGAGCACAGCCTGTTGATCTGCTTGTCATAGAGTGAGAACGTTGAACATAGCAAGGAAAACGGGACAGCGTGGACTTATAAGAGACTGTTGCCGATAGGCGTCCGGTGGGTGTTACGGGAAAGTGGTTGCAGATGGTTCTACTCCAATGGCACTTCGGTTGCTGTCAATCAAATGGAAATAAAGAAGTAGGGTTAGTAATGGGGGTTTGGATGGGAGGAAGAGAAACAGGTGAAAAAGAAAGGGGGAGGCGCCAGCAGTAGCAGGTTTTCGCTTATCCGCGCCGCTGTATGCAGCAGATAAGGTGACCCTTGGTAATCTGCGCAACGGCCGATGCAGAATGAAATTTATGTTTGAAGAAAAGGTCATGGTTGTATGTGGGCTGGTACTGCCAGGGCACCCAGACCTAGACAGGAGGACGATAAGGGTCCTCAACGAAAGCCTTTGGCTCAAAAGCCTGTCATCGAGGCAGCGCGGAAGTGGCAATAATTTAGTTTTACAGAAACGGACATCATCCTATTTTAAACCCCAAACATGGAGGACCAGGAAACTGAGTTTGCCTGACCTCTCACCATTGACCAACCTGGTATGAGTAGCTCTCAAGGGACCCGGAGGCACCACGCAGTATAGCTCAATGGGTCAAGGAGGTACGCAAACCGTCGCACCACGTTAAGGTCCAGATCGCTGCGACACTTGAACAATTCCTCTGCATTAGCAGCCGCATTAGCGGAGATCGGTGTGTCGCTATTGAAATTAGCCCATGTGTTGTAAAACAAGACGAGCATTATCGAATTCCAGACATCCGTGGTACCATGAGGGGAATTCCAGTTCTGGAAGATAGCGTATACAAGACAAGTGCGGAGATCGTTTTCTAATGAAGTGAGGACTGATTCCTTTGGTTTTAGGATCAAATGTGTCCTTATGTCCGTGATCATCGCAAACTACGGAACACTGCTAGTGCCGGACAGTACTCTAGTATCCGCAAGCATAGTGTGCGCGACTGAGCACGAGTAGCGGTTTAGTCACAGCAGATCATTAGAGACGTGTTGCGTAGGACCTGTTTCCGAGTACCAAGGAGGACCGTGTTTCGTTTGTCGGGCGTTGGATGGATAAAGTTGACGGATGAATAAACTGGATGTTGCTGGTCTACCGTGCCTTCTATTTATGGGGTACAGATGAGTATTGAGAGGGATATTGAAAACCTCAACAAAACCGATGCCTCATTATCCTTGCGACATACTTAGTCCTTATTGACAGCGTGTTGTAGAAAACATACACGCGTCTTGACTACAAAATGATAGCGCTTAGGATACATAATGTATACGCCATAGAACCTTTCGATCGCCATTATCAATCATCATTCCATTGATAATCAAGAGTGTATGGTAGCGAAGTACCCGTTCAAATTGCTAATGTGTTGCTGTCGATGATGGCACTACAGAATCAGTGAGATAGCCCATCAGCAGTTTCTACTGCCATACGCTATAAGTGACCCTAACCACGGATATAAATAAGCATCAAGCAAATTGTGTAAACAGACGAGAGCGGCAAACACAGAACTGGGGCGCTGTTGAGGGTCGTGTCCTCTAAGGAATCGAAACAAACACAGTGAGGCGTGTGGACCGCAGCATAGGAAGCGAGCCGGACCAACACGTTACCATGGAGCACATATACATCATTCCTGACAATTAGGCCAACTATTGCACCCTCCCATTCGAATTTGACGCCGTTCTAGGTGAAAGAAACAAAATAACCTCCAACTAGATAAGCGGCAAAGGAGCATATGAATCACATACAGAAGCCAAAGCGACCTATCAAGCCTCATTGATTGAGTCAAGCTAGCCATCAAGGACACAAGGGTGTGTCATGCTACTCGAACTATGTTCCGTAGAATAGAGTGGCCAAAGAACTTAACGTGCGTGAGATCAGTAGATGTGCGAGGCGTAGTTTCACTACCACAGAACGGAAGAAAATGACTCTCCGCAGAGAGTCAAGACCTGGTAGTACAACTGAAGGTTGTGTAAGCCTTCGCGAAGCATGAATCACGATGAGCAGATCCAGTTTCTTGTCTTTGCGGGTCACAGCTGATGAGGAATCCGGGCTCCTGGGTCGTATGTGAAGATTTACATCCAACACCGCTGTATTTCAGACAATTGTAGATATCAGAAGACGAAAGGTGCGGGATGACACTATCATATCGTGCATACTCGTCGACCACGAAGATGCAACTAACAAGGGGTTCAAAACAATGTCACATGAAATCAACCGATGAGCAAATGTTTTCGATCGGTGCGTTGCACGCTACCACGGTAGGCTTAGTGTTACCGTCAGGCGTTGTTGGACATAGAGTGGTGGGTGCTGTCGATCGACGACAAAAGCCAAGAGTAGTTTGAGTATGCGAGACCTTTGACTGCGCATGAGGACCGTGAATGACTCATCCGGGTTTAGCTATTTACCAATGCATATTAAATGCCTCGTAATTGTTGAGGCAACTTTGTTTCTTGATTCATTGGGTGTAAACAGAAGGACTAAGGCATTGAAAGCCAATAAATAGGTGCTCATATAAACTGCGAAATTCCATCATTGCAACTGGAGATGGTGTTTATGAGCATACATGAAGCATATTGACTAGAAAAAAGTGGTAAGAAGTTCAAGCAGCTAAGGAGTAAATAATCGCGACATGACAAGCCACTTACTACGACCATCGTGATTAAGAAATTGGGACGCAGTTGGTTATCTGTGAAGCCGGAAGAAGACCCAATGGAATCACGGTAAATTCCACGATTGTACATCAACGCTGGATCCTTCGTATCCGACGGTATCCAGAATAGGGGTTCGAACGAGGACTGTATATGAGTTAGCCAATCGGACCAGGTGAAAAATTTGCCATCTGGCAATTGGACACCAGAATGTGGATAATAAGGATTGTTTTTCTCATCAACGGTTTGATGGGCCTCATTTAACCACTCGACGACTGCATAAGCCAAACCGATTAGTTCCACAGCAGATCCGTCTCGTGGTGTCGCTGGAATCCCTCGATTTCCAGCGAGATCCGAACTCCCCATTTTGTCCATCCATGTCCCGCAATTGAACGCGTTGCCACCAGCCGGAAAACCGGTTTGTGGGTCAACGCAAGCGGTCACCTGTGCGTGAGACACGAGGACAGAAAGGCTGCGTTCGTTAACACATAGGAGCAAAAAACATGTACGAAAAACACGGAAGTAGAAATTAAGTCATCTCAGAGAGGAAGGAAAAATATGGTTGAAGGAGCTCGAGACAGTCTACAGAGGAACGCAAGGGGGCTCAGTACGAATCGATGCAATATGACTGAAACGCAGTACAAAACATAACGCAACAACAGGAGTGGATATTCGCCTGCGAAAGGGGCATGCAATCGTGTGAAAAAACTTCACGTCGCTAAATATACGCAAGAATATGGAAGATATGGTCAACCTGCCGTCAGGCGCCCCCTCAAAAGGTAAAGAGTGAAAACGTTGCAGGAGATGCCGAACAAAAGTGTATATTGGATTCTTGTTGCTAACAGAAACCCGACCACATCCAAGCAAGATGAAAAGGACGTACCCTGAAACCTTCTAGCTTCATCTGTTCATCCAGCTGTGGGCCTGCATTGCGTTCAACGAAATCGATACCGGTTATGTGAAGCTGTAGTACTTCCTGGATTACCTCATGAACAGGTTGCACATGTCGGTTGATGATCGAACTGCGTCGTTGTGGTTTCTCGTCTGGCCAGCCAATGGCGTCATCTGTGGGGAACCAGCGCCAAATTGGACGGTGGACCAAACCACAAGGAGGAGAGGTACATTTGGGCACCGATGCAGACTTGTTAACGACGGACGACGAATTGGTGTTATCTTGTTTATCGGATGCATGGCCGGCTGAGATGGAGGAAAGCCTGGGATGCTGTTGTAGCTGTGCTTTAGCGATAGCCTTCTCGTAGCACACAATCGAGTACATCCAGTACCAGACCGCATCTCTACAGTTGTAGCGCGGGTGGACATCGTGGCCTTCGCCAGTGAGATTAGGAATTAGGCCGTGCCTGACCAAACTTGCGTAGCTCAAAATCACATCAGCCGCATCCTACACAATTTGGAAAAAAAGTAGCAGGAGATCAAAAATAATGTAGATAATGAAAGTGCCATTCAGGATCACGAAATCAACTACCTCAAAGCGTTCGGTAATAAGTAGGCAGCCGCGTAGTGAAATGAAAGTGTCTCGGCCCCAACAACGCCACATTCCCTCAGCAAAATGAGGAAGTCCCGCCGCAAGACTACAATACGTTGGATTGGATTTGGATGCGAGTTCCGGGGGAATAATGCTCTCTACTAAAGGTGCCGGCCCAGGTAGAAGGCAGTTGCCGATGAATCCATAAAACTGATTGGAAGCCACAGCAAGACGTTTGATAAGTGACGAAGAGGATGTAATCCATGGAGCCATGTGAGAAATAATCTGAGAGGGTGGGGGGGGAGAGATAAGTGTATTAAAGTGTGCTGACGGGTTGGGAGGTAGTGGCAATGTTAGGTGCTAAACAAAAATTTCCGTGCATCCACCCCGACACTGAATCAGAGCGGTACTAATGGGGGATGGAGAAAATATTTGTCACTTTACGACATAGGAGGAAGACCAGTAAATATGCGATAAACAAAACACCGAGGTTGAATTCACCAAAAGAGCTGCGCATAGGAGAATAACCAAGGAGACATACGATCATTGACGAACTCCCATGGCATAAACAATGAAACAAATAAGTATACATGGTCGCCAAGTGGACCGTTTAACGAAATATGACCATAAACGCATCAAAAAATCCCGCAGTGAATGTGAAATCGCGAAGCAGGGTGTAAGCGGGCCCGTATGTGTGTGTGTGCTATGGGACCCAAAGTAGTCCCCAAAGATCGCAAGCTGAAACTACCGAAGTCAATGAGACTCGAATTCACACTAGTGCACATATTTCGATCAGCCCTCCAACTGGTGATACATTCACATGACAATAGCACTATATAAACAAAGCTAGAGTGCATTGTACAGGCACCTTGGCCTGGTTAGTAAAAGTGCCTAGAGCTAAAGTCCTGCCGTTGTTCTTACTCTCTGCTGGGTTGGGTAGTCGAACGTGTAGTCTGTGTTCGATTAATAACCCGACACCGTGCGTATTGCGTCTAAGTCCTCGGGTGTGCGTATGCGAATTCTATCGGCTATGTTATCCGTCACAAGTCTGTTCATTAAACTAGAAGTCGTACCAGTAGTTATCTACGCGGCGCGTCTAAGAAGCAGTGATAACAATATGTGTCATCTTAGTGCGCTAGCAGGGAGTGAAAAAAAACGTGGCAACTATCAAGTACAACATTCGGGTAGGATGTAGCTACCAAGTGAAACTCCAATGTAGTGAATATAACATTTTACCACAAATCATTATCATTATACACGTTAGCTAGACGTGGAAAACATCACAGCTGTGTTGCAAGGAATACGAAGGAAAAATCTGCCCCAGAGGCACACCAGCGGAGTCAACAGTAACAAATAGGCATCGTTCTGAAGAGCTATCACAAGGCTATTGTGCTGCAAAAAGGAGTTATATTACGCATAGGAAATGTGATACCGTTAGCACAGGGGAAGATAAAGTAAAAACACAAACGCCACTGCAATTGGCTCCTCAACATGTCAACACGGACATTCAGCCAAACGTGTTCATCGTCCGTCGGATCGTAACCAGAAAGCTTAGAGGCTCCAACTGAGTCAACCTTCGAACTAAGACCTTCGTTCCTTTTGATCAGGCCATTACTTAACATCTTCTCTTCTTCTTCTATTCCCACCCCCCGGCGCGCAAACAACGCATTTCGCGGGAGTCGGCCGGCCGGCTGGCATGCGCAACACGCGGCCGAGCCATCAGAGTCTGGTGGTGAAATAACGGTGCTGAGCGGTTCGCCTATTCTTATTACGCAAATAAACAAAGCGTCGAAGATGCATATTGCTCACACAGTGTTCCCACCAGATATGAGCCGAACTGTGAAGACACCGATGGTCGAAGGTAACTAACCTCCTTATGTTTGCCGATCTAACCGATCTGGTTTTACAACCGTAGAGTATGGTCGAAAGTACGGCTGGTTTGTAAACCTAACCCTTCAGGAAAACAGTGATGTCGCGCAGGGCGTCACAGATAGCGAAAGTTAGCAAAAACGCGTCGAGCTTTTGCTACACGAACTGTGACCTAAACTTCGATTCCACAGATGCTAATACAACTCACAAGGTACTTGAAGTTTTGAACAACTTCTAGCTGATCCCCACCACGAGTTAGGACAGGAGGCGTTCCCTGCCAACCTTGGAGGAAAGCTTTGCACTTGGAGAGTGCAAAGCAAAGATCGAAACGGTTGACCGCCAGCGCGAATCTGTCCAGTGCAGCTTGGCACGTCTGGGATCTGTGATACATGAAGGCAATGTGGTCAAGAGATACTACAAGTCAAGAAATAGTTCATCTGGAGCAGCTACACAACTTCTAAATCATGTGCTGTGAACGCGATCTCCATGATTTTGTCTATAGCGAAGTTGAAAAGGAAAGGTGACAGCGGACATCACTGTCTCACACCATTGGAAATAGTAAAAGGCGCGACAGCTTGCCGTAAGCCCTCACTCCGCCCGAGCTATGAGCGTGTAGTGCACGGATGACACTTACATATTTCTCTGGGTAGAGAGTTCCAAAGGGCACATTGATCAGCCGAATCGAAGGCACCTTCGATGTCGAGGAACACGAGAACGATGCACGGCCAATATTCGTAACGGTGCTTTAGCAAAAGACGCAAAGTGACTTGACTACAAAACTGATAGTTAATCCAAAACGAGGTTGAATCAAATGTGATCTTCCATGCAGTGAATTTAAATGCAACCGGTTCTAGAATGTCCAAAGTAGACGAGTCATTTCAGATAGAAACTCGAAGAAAAATGGGGGAAATAGAGCAGTCTGGCGTACTAGGTTGACCCTGCAATACTCACGATAGGCCCGTGGCAGAGCTGTACGCTATCGGGCGCGTCCCCAGGTTGTGGATCGGGGAATGCCTTCCTTGCGGAGTTAACTGCGAATAAGTCCCGTTTGTCTTGTAGGCGAGATGAATAAGCAGTCGCGGACAATCAGCGGCAGCCGATCAGAGCGTGGAGAGTGCTGGGCCGATCACCTGGTTCTCCATTAAGTACCACAAGTGCTCGTACGGCGCTGTATCAAAGCCAATGTGACCGGCTATAGGGTCGCTGAGCACTCATCCCTGTAACTGAGGGTGAGTATCTAACGGAGAGCGGATGATCAACCTCGCTGACCACCAGCTTCTCTGCGGACTGCTTCCGAACACAAAGGCGAATGAGCCATTCGGCAGTCAACGGTCTTCGTGAATCCCCCTGCTGCCTCGCGCGTCAGGTCTTTAGACCAAAGACTCGGGGTGGGGTCCCTTAAGTCAACCCAATTCCTCGACCTGGGCAACCAGGTAGCTCAATGCCCACACATCGCATGAAACTTTCCATCCATTCAGCTGACTACCACTTCTTCCTTTTTGTTATTGTTACTCATGTGTTGTGGCACTCTGCCAAACGTTTATTGGGCAAATGGTAAATAAAAAATAAATATACTCATGATAGAGAATTTGGGTTGTTTTCCAAATTGAGTTATCGGTTTGCAGTCGTCTCGTTGCTAGGCTCGGCAACAGCATCGATGCGAGAAAGAATGTAGGTTCATCAGGGTCTAGCATTAAAACAAGAGATCGATCAAAAAGCATTGGAAACTGAAAGTGGCTTAAGAGGCCCTGTGAAATTGTCTCTATACTAATGATACCGTATAGTCAGGCAACGAAGTGTCTGTAATGGATGCACACAGCTTGGAGAGCAACCGCACATCCACATCCAGGAAGTTCTCAACAATATCAAATCGGGATAAGGCTTGGTGCACGGGTAATGACGAAAAGTTCGCTGAGTGCAGGTAGTGTTAAAACTGTTGTGGCTGTGCGAGTCCAAAGGGTTTGCTCACAGTTAAAGGAGAGCTACATTATGCCGATCATGTAGAGGACGTGGATTAAACAGGTGACCAATGGAAGGACGGAGATTAGCTTCAAATTTACAAAAAAGCAATTTTTCAGAAAATAAGTGTTCAGTGATCAGAGGGTACGAAGATTCGGTGAAAAACAAAGCGAATGTGTTACTGCAGCGAATTCAAACAGAGGCATCGAAGGCCTATGGGGTAAAGGTTGAACTTCAGCAAAGGAAAGCAAATTTGACCGAAAGTGTCCAGAAGCGGAGGCGTTAGATTCAAAGTGACTTAATCCCTAAATAGTTCTGGCCAATTTCAGCTGAGCGTACGTCTCTCTGTAAAGATACCCAAGTATGAATAGTGAGTTTGGTGTTGAGACGGATGGGGCGATATTAGTGATTAGAAGACGAATACAGCAAATCCGTCACCGCTGAAGCGCGTTTTCAGACTCACTTTCGACCCAATGTGAATAGCGAAGGTCACCGTGCACGAAAAATGCACAAGGAAAGCGGTTATAGATGGCTTAAACAGACCAATGACTCAGAAAAATGGGACCTATTCCAACCCGGTACCAGCAACTGATGTTTGATTGAATACTCATCAAGTCAGTCATGATTGGCCGATGGCCGAAGCGGTTAGGCGTCGGTCTTGTGAACCAAAGGTCACCGGTTCGAGCATTCGCAGATGCGGGCGACATCACAGTCTGAGGACGAGTTGTAGTCGTCATGTGGTAGCCCAAAGTCGGTGCGGGGTATCAGCGCAGTGCTTATGTCTTCCTTAGTTATAATGGGTGCATATGATTGGCAGAAATAAATCAGCAAAGAAGTGGACTGGTAGAGAAGGGGAATACAGTGAGGTCGACTGATGTGGACTGTGTGACCAACAGAGGAGGGAGCCATAGTACGAAAAACAAATTCAGCAAAACCTCTTTATCTCCCCACCATGATGAGATATACTCGATGGGGCGTCGTGTTGACACAAGAGCGGGAACCCTCCTGTCTTGAAACGCGAACAGTTCAGAAAAAACAGAGCTTACCTCAGCTGCTGATAAAAGTCTAGTCTCACATTGCAGATAAAGGATAGCAATAAAGGTGATATTTTGCCGGTAATGATAATAAAACCTGATCTGTGTGCAAGAAAACATACACAAAAGTGGAATCAACTGGATTCGTAGTATTGATACGCCTGCGTTGCTGAACCGTCATCATCATCAGCAGCATCAACATCAGCATCATTATTATTGTTATTATTATTATTAACAGCAGTAGATCAGCCATTTGAACTGATGCTTTGTTGCCGTATAATGATGGTAACGTACTGAACGAAGAATAATAACAGGGAGAGAGGAGGTACACAGCGTAAAATCTTAATGCCCTAACCAAACACTTAGAGTCAAGGCACCTACCCCTTGTCAACAACATACCGTCGCAAACGGCTGGCTATCATGCAAAGATAAGGTGGCATCCACGGGATAGGTTTGTTGCGGCTTTCACTGCCCCACCTACCTGAACAACAACGAACGAGAATATATGGAGATACGATGAAACAATGGATAGTTCAAGGAGGAAGTTGATGTATCACTGCTATTTGAACGAATCAAAAACCACTTCCTTATTGCTACACGCACTGAACGGAGTTCAGAATAGCTACGTCCGAGTGAATCACAACCGCAGAAAAAACCATGTATAAGACTACAATTTAACAGAGTAAGTTCACACTTGTGCGGCAAAGGCGACAGAGCTTGCGCACAGTCAAAGGTGGCACAATCTCGAACGAACAGAGTAGGGGACGTGCTCGGCTAAACGAGGGAGTACATAGAGTCCTGCCCTCGCGCCAGTGTACCCCTGCGCCGGGAGACAAAACTTTGCCAGAAAAGTGTGAGAATTATATACTGAGCATAGAGGGAACGGCTCAGCGCACAAAGAATCAACGAAAGGAACTCACTTTATTGTGCATTAGATCAGTCACCAATTGAATCAATGTTGCAAAATAAGCTGGTTTCAAGTAAGGAGGCAAATGGTGAAGCGGAGAGAACAACATTTTCAGTGTCATGCCCAACGGATTGAGAGCCGTAGACAAAACATGCTCTGCGTTTTTCGGCATCGTACAAAGACGGTTAACCAAGTAATCAGGAAGCCAATCGCCTTCACGCAAATGAGCACATATGGGGTGCCCAAGGTCGTGTTTATCGCGAATATCTTCCATTAGGGCGGTGATGCTCTGAAATGGGACGAACAAGACGTCATACGTTAGTATGATTTCATTCACACCGACTATGAAGAAATGGGATATCAAAAATGTTATAATTGAGGGGACGCCTCTTGATATGATTGCGTAATTGCCTGAGAAGATTGTCGCTGACACGGTTGGAGCACACCTACGATAACGGCTTGTAACGTTAGCCAATCCAACGGAGTTGCGCTGACCTGATGACGTTAGTTTAGCCGGTGCGACGGAAATTGAGCGAGCGTGTGAACGATCCTAGCCGCACGTGTTCGGATAGACGCTGAGCCCTCGGAACGGACGCACACGAGAGGGGGGTTGCGATAGACGCGTTAATGACTTAGACGCGAAGGCTGGTCAGCTAACGACGCACACAAAATCACGTGACCCGACCGACTCCCAAGGAAGGCGAAGAGAAAAGGAAGACAAGCGGTCCTCTGAAGGCTCTTTTACGACCAACAAAAGGCGAATCACAGCCAATGCTATGGGTTATTAAGTTAGGGAAAACAGTCACCACGAAGAGGTGGTAGCTTGCAAAAGACCATTGTCAAAAGGTGCGCAGTTGGGCCGCGTCTGAGAGTGGCTGATCACTGCTACGTTGTGGGGAGGAACTGGACCCCGCTTCCCACAGACATTCTGCCGGGGTTTCTGGCGCGTTTTTGCGGGGATTTTTGACGGGCCCGCAACAAACAATCGCAAGGGATGAAGCGGAAAAGAATCCTAAAGCAATAAACAGTATGAAGGAAATGGAAACACGGTTTTGTCGAGGGTGGTCAATCCAGCAATGGGCCGGGGCTGTTTCTAGTTGCACCTGATACCAATTTTCGTGGTGCAAAAGAATGCATTAGCCTACTCAATCGATCAGACTGGTGTCTGCTGTCTTCTTGGGTGGGGCCTCTGGATGATCCCCACCGATGTTTGGAGATCCTATCAAACATGGCACAGTCACACAGTCGGTGGCGCTTCTACATTCGGTTTGTTGCATCTGATTGTTAATGTCCTTTCCTTTTTGATTCGTCTAACGCACCTTCTTCTTGCTTTCATTTTCTATATTTTATTAGCACCCAAGTACCGGTATATAATGTTATTCTTACGAGGTGGATCGTGGCAACTGGATCCATTGTATTTCGGGGCACAGAGGATAGTTGTTCAACTGAACTGGGCTGCACTCGGTATGTAAGCTGGTAAGAATGACAGAGGCACAAATACCTAGTTTTGAGAACAAATTAAAACATGAACATATATTCTGATTAAGGCGAAAATGGATAATTTAATGTGTTCTCATCGTCCACTACATCGTACGGTTGGTGGGATGGTTCGTATACGCATAGAGTATACGGAAAAGTAAGAAAGGTCATATCGGTCAACGATCATTTGACAGCAGCCACCATTCCATGGAGAAGAACGCAATCACAAACCAACGAAAGTAAAGCAGACCCGGGCAAAAATTCCATCTTTCGGAAACAGGTGCCGAAAGTCAAAGAATCTTGTAAAATGAAGCACACAAGTGACGCTTAGCTTGTATTTAATCTGAAAGATTCTCCACGATTCCGATACCTGGAATTACCGCGAATGTACAGCTGTGCATAATCAGCGGGCAACTTGATATTAATTATGACGGAGTTCCGAGAACCCTGCTTTGGAGTCAGCGTAGGCAGGCCGCACTTTTGGACGACCTACTTGCTGAAGAAAGTGTGATAACGATTGAGTGCATTAGTAGATGTGACTGGATGGGCTAAGCATGAAAGCACCCAGATCTGACGCAACAGTGCCGTTGTGGCTGCAGAGTCCACATTCCAGCAAACCATCCGGGTGTGAAAGAGCAGACGACGTCATCGATCACTTTGAAGATGCAAGAGAACGAACTTCATTTACATCAGTGAGTGAAATTGGGAGAACCGGTCCTCTTCTAGCAGGAAGAGTGTGAACGCAGGAGAGATGGAATATCAGAGACAACCGTAAGTAGACAGTAAGACTCAAAATTCAGCAGGCGCTGTGAGACTGAGTCTAATGGGTTGTATGTTTTGTGGATTTCGTTCAAGGTGCCGACTTTAAGAGAACAGGCAGTTACCGAGGTGAGTAGCGACAATTGTGCAAAAAATAAACAGGTTCGTGGAGGTAAGCGTAAATGCATTAACACTCAAGATGATCAGTGGATCTACATAGAAATCAAAGCGATGAAAACGAAGCACACAAGTTCTACGGAAACTTCCACTGACCTCAAATCCACAATAACATAGCTTCCCGTATCCAGGTATATGGTATGCTCCTCCAGGAGGGTCATCTGATCGCTCTTCGGCCTCACAACGGAAGAGAATGCGGTTCAAATCGAGTAAGTTGACCTCATCGGCTAATACACGGACAGTGTTATCTTGAATCAATGAAGGCCTCCTGGCAGGCAAGTGTGGCGTATACGCATTGTCTCCATGACCGATTTTGATGTTGAGGTACTGTTTGTGTAACGTGCAGCCGAACTAACAATGGGGGAAGGCGTAAAATGTGATACGGAGGTTAGTTGCTACTAACAGTGGGGAGGATTAAGCAGAGAAACAGAATGGAAAACCATCCAGGTTCGTGAAACGAACGTCGCAATTAGTGTAAACTGTAACGATGGCATGTGCAACATAGACGCCATAGTTGGGCGATGCATATTGTCCTATGCTTGAGGTATATACCAGGCAGATACATAGGCCTTGTAAGGGGATATGGCGTTTCAAGCCAGCTCAGTACCACAGCAGAAGCTCGGGCAACCCAGAGTGTAGCCTATTGGCCGGAACCACGCAACGGAAGTGTTTTTGGATTGCAGCCAAAAAAACGAGAGCGTTTAACCATCACTTGGTGAGTTTTGGTAGCGCGAAATCTTTGAACCTTTGTAACCAGACGCATTTTGACTGTTAATAAGGCTGGATCATTCAAAACTCAATAGAAAGTTCCGCCGGGGCTTCGTTAGTTGCTTTGGGAACTGGCTGTTAAGAGTTCGAGCTAGTTGTAAGGGCTATATCTATGCGGACAGTGGAAACACAGCAGGAGCGATGTGAATGTGGGGGGCACAGAAGCTACTCGTCGGACAACATAACTTCAACTATTATTGGTTCCAGTAGTCGGTTACTCGTGGTTACGGAAGCAAAAGTCGCATTATATAGGGTTAGGTTCAAATGATGGTTTCAATATTGAGCGGGTGATGGCACAGCCGAAACTACGTTTGGTACACACTGATTGCGAGTTTACATCAGGGATGCATAACTTGAAGGAGCGTGTGTTGGATCGGAACTAATCGTGACCACAATCCGGATACCCCTCGATTCCATCGATTCCGTTTAAGGTGTGCGAAGGAGAATTGCGGGTGGCGCAGTGCAAAGCACCAAATGTCCTACAACAACAATTGTTCTGCAGCTCTGTGCAGTGTTGGTGACAGAACAGGGTGAAAGAATACGTCGAAAACCATTTTCTTGGTGTCCGGAAAATGATGTAGAACAGCAGGCTGGGACAACAGCGCATAAAACTGGGTGCACAACTAGATTGGTTCGATGAATCGTGAAAAACTGGGCTGACAAACGGTGGGTTGGTTAACCAAAAAACTGCTTTAAATAAAGAAAACTACAAAACTCGCAAACAGCAGTCCAGAGGAGATTATCCTATACATGGCCGAAGTGACAAATATTAAATGTGACAGACACACCAAAGGATCACAAATAGCATGTCGATGAGATCGAGAAGGATGGAGAAATAAGGCCACCGATAGCAAGAAATACCTGGGGTTTTTAATGGGGAATGAAGATGAACCCGCCGTGGCTTAAACAAGGTTTTCCACACGGTTGCTGAAGCTAACAGTTACGTTCGGTTTCTGAATGATTGTATGAATACTCGTGAGTACCCAACCGCATTTTGGAAATACCTTCGTCGAAACCGTATTTCGCTCAACTCTAAAACTCTCCGTCGTTACGCCCTAAACCAACGCGATACTAATTGTGGTAAAATTCCCGAACTTCAACGAAACATCGCTCAGAGACAATCCAGTGTTGATGCGCTCACTGTAGAGGAACATCAGCAGTTTGTGGATTATGTTCAACAGATCGTAGACAGTAAAGTGCAGAAGAAACGTGGTGCGTTGGCACGATCACTTAGCCTGTGGCTTCATGGGGCTATGTTCCCGAACCATCCAGAAAAGTATGTTCACAATTATCCGAAATTGGTGCTTTCGCCTGAACTACTTGGAATCTTGTCACTCGGTTCGAAATTCTATTATCCTAAAAGTAACGAACTTCAGCTAGATACCAAAACCCAATTTGAAAACCCGTTAGCACAAATGAAAGATTTAATCGCGCTAGCAACTGACGCTCTAGAATGTTTCAATTCCTCGTTGGTCAATTGCTGATACCAATATCGAAACTACCAGGTGAATCAACGCGGCCTGATTACTCGTAAACATTTGAACTCCTTGAGAGGGTTTTAAAGCAACAAAGATATGGCCATCTAAAAGCCAGATAAGGGAAGTGGTATAGTCCTAATGAATAGAAGTGATTACATCTCGAAACTAAACCAGATTGTCCGAGACGAAACGAAGTTTTGTGTAAAGGTAGGTGAGAAGGATCAAACAGCTCAAACGGAACAAAACCTGACGTATTGCCTGAAAGATCTATGCACGCGGTTTTATATCTAGTAGTCTGTTTGAAAGTCTGAGGCCAGTTGGAACATCTATCGCGAGAATGTATGGACTGCCAAAAGTTCACAAAGAAGGTGTACCTCTACGCGCAATATTGTCCATGATAAACTCCGCATGTCATCCAACAGCCCAGTGGTTGGCAGAATTACTGGAGCCAATAAGAAAACGAATTGCCCAACGTAGTGTTCGGGATAGTTTTACATTCTCAGAGCACATTAGAGATGGGAATCTGAAGGAGAAGAAGATTTTCTCACTTGATGTAGCTTCTTTATTCACGAATGTCCCGCTACTAGAGACAAGAGAATATCTATGCAACTATGTGCACGAGAACAGCACTTATTTAACTATACCCTATTGGAGCCTGAAAGAAAAGAGATGCACCTACAACGTTCAGTTTATTTTTGACGGCATATATTATCGGCAGAATGATGGGGTCGCAATGGGATCCCCACTCGGACCAGTGCTGGCAGATATTTTTCTTGCCAAACTAAAAACTGAATCATTGAGGCCATTAGTATCGTTATATGGATGACATCTTTTGTGTGACCCATAAACATATCTCTATAGAGGAAATATTGGCAGAGTTTAATGGTGCGCACCCAGCGATTAAGTTCACCTACGAACTTGAACAAGATGGTCAACTCTCATTTCTGGATGTACACCTTAGTTGACGAACTGACGGTTCCATAGTAAGGAAGACCAACAGAAAGAAGACGTGGACCGGTCAGTATACAAACTTCAGTAGTTTTGTGCCGCTTAAATACAAGCGTAAGTTAGTACATTGTCTCATCTCAAGGGCGAGAATGATATGCTCAGAGGACGCTCTGAAGGATGAGATGAAATCCACCCAGAACACGTTGCGTGGAAATGGTTATGAAGAAAGATTCATTCAGCGCAACATGCAGCCCAAAATAACACCGGTCGTTAAGGACGTAGTCGCGAAAAAGGCCCTCTTCATCCGCCTTGATTTTAAAAGTGATACAGTTAGTGACCTTTTAAGGAGAAAACTGACGCAATCGATAAGGAACACCTTTCCGGCTGCGGAATTACGAGGCATTTTCGCTACGAACCAGCTAATTCCTGTGTGCAACAATGAAAGACACTCGAAGCTGACCTCTTTTTACGTTGTCTATCGAGTTGAGTGCACTTGTGGTGCAACATACACTGGTCGGACGGCCCGTCAACTCTCATGTCGCATTGAGGAACATAGGCTTAAATGGTTGTTGGACGGATGCACCGGAGTGCTTACAAGCGGTGTTTTGTCTCATCTGTTCGAATCAGGTCATCAGATTAATCTCCCGAATGCCTTTACTGTGATTTATCAGGTTCCAATGAGCAAATCGAAAGGTACGCGGTTAAGGATGCTCGCCACTGCAGAGGCCATTGCGATCCGCATATTCCAACACCCGCTGTGCTCGCAGAAAAAGTTTGTTCAATCTCTATACCTGCCCTGGCCGAACAGCCTAGCCGTCACCCTGACATTGGCTCAGACATTGTGATTAAGTAAACCTCAATGGATCTGTGTGAATGAGACAGCGGCGAACTATTCGCTGTCTAACCATTGACGAAGTCAGTTCAATCCAATCCATCCTCATGTAGTTTAACTTTATATGATTGTACCGGCCCGCAGATGAATCATTGAAAACAATTGTTTGCCTCAGACTGGTGTTCTTGAAGGTGATAATCGGTGGAATTGGATAATGCGGAACCCCATGTGCATTGGTTTAAGCGTGCAAAAGCCCACGCATAAGGCAAATATGTGCCTAAATGTAGGCGATACAACTAAATAGAAAGACGTCACATCATCCCGTTTGTACATGATCAATCACCAATTGAGTTCAACTGAGCCCCAAGGAACATGGTCCAGAGCAACTCCACATGGCTGCAATGAATATGTTAACGGGGACTATAGCCGGGAAGTCAGAATATATAATGACTATAGCCACACACAGATGACAAGAGGATAAACGAAGAGCCACATGATCATTAGAAGCCGATTCGCATAGTTAGCAATGCGCATGTTTTCATCGTCAGAATGTGAATTTAGGGCATGGATTTTCCGTTTTTCGAAGTATACTCTCTAAGTAAGATCCATAATCCACGAAAAGTTCCGATAACGAAGTAAACCATAGCGAGCAAACTGCATAAGGAGGAGAATTAACGAGCATGCCTAACTCCAGGTGTTGGGTAAAGTGTGAGTGGCAAGTGAGGAGAATTTAATTGCTAACACTGTAAGAATGAGGGGGGGGGAGGCGACAGAGTCAGTAGTGTTCCACCAGTCGGTATTTCTTCTTATATAATCATTGATGCGAAAACACCTTTAACCGAGGTTTAGAATGTGGGCAACGGCTTAACGCGCTAAATTTGCTTCAGGTTACCGAGAACGCTTTATCTCTGTTTTAATGAACGATTTCTGAAATTTTGTATGGAAAGGATACATTTCGGTTTTCAGCCGTAATTTCCATATGTTGACTGTGGGAGCCCGGTATGTATGCTTATCAAATGGTTTGTAGCCATATACACCTACAGGTTGACAGCAGTTTATTCGAAAAGCACGGAAAGAAGACAGAGGCTGGTAGATGCATGCATTTCGTATTGTCTCCTCAGTACCATTAACAATAACCGATAAGCACAGATATAGCTAACAGTGGGTGCAACCAGACAAGCTTAAGGTGCAAAACGAATGACGGAAGTTCACACATACGTCCAAGGTAGTTTATTCATCAAAAACGACCGCTTTTACCATTTTCATCCATCACCAGGGAGCAATTATTTGCGCTCATACAACAAATTTAGATGCATACAGAACAATTTTATGTGCACAAAGTCCGTAAAGTATCATGAGATGAATTTTTATTGCGTTAAGGGAATTACGTTAAAGGAATTATCATTTTATTCTCTATTATTTGAATCTGAATTTCTGCATTACAGACTGGTGGAACGCTGTGGACAGAGTTCTCAAGGTAGCTGATGAGCAAGCAAAATTGGAAAGACCCACCTCATTACTGAGCATTGTGTGTATACCACCCAATGCATTCTCGTGCTGTTCCGACAATCTGACGGAAATAACTACCACCGCTCCTGGTGGGAAACTATGAAAGTGCACACGATCGGAGATATCACCAAGTTCAGTAGTGATGTGTTCCACACGGAACATACGACTTTCAGAGAAGTCTACGTTTTGCAAAAATGGAAATTGCACATTTTGTAGGCCATTGATGAACTGAGTAGAAAGGAAAAATAATAGAATACTGATCAACATTGTGGACAATAAGCGAGACGAGACCGGAGAAATAAAAAGGTGTCAAGCAAAAAGCGGGGTGTTAAATCGCACTACAAGTAACCTCAGTATTGCCGCGCTAGCCTAAACGAAGGGTGAAGCGGTCAACACGGCAGTCTAGTTAGCTTTTGGTGCAGGCGTGATCAAAAATGAGCCACAAGACTGGAGCAAAAACGACACAACTTGCTTAATTACAATGAAGCAAAAATGGTGACGAAAATCACGATGATGAAGGGGACGGCCGGGGGAATGAAGCGCAGAGTTTGCAACGAGATACTACAAGTACCTGGGGAAGGCGATAACTTGAGAATACAATAGAGAACACGCAAGAAAAAGCACGAGCAACGAAAGCAAACAGATAGTTGTGAACGGGAAGGTTTACGCAAACTAAGCGATTACGTTATCGATTATATATACCCGACGTCTCAGTTTGGTGCAACCATTATTGCCAAGTACTATTCATCGTCACAGACAATCACTGGTCACAGTACCATGCTGGGTTTAGTTTGTAAGTAGTACTGCTCAATTAAAATCAGACTCCAGCGTCAGAATACACTTTTTTAAATCATGCGCAAAACGAATGCTATACAATAATTCTTAGAATGTAACTAATAGCCCGCTTAATGATGTTTCTCTCTCATTTTTGAGATGCGTACATATCTTGTTTTCCGTGACTTGGTTGTAATAAACAAATATCTACACATATGTCCTGGTTTATGTAGAAATATTACCGCTAATATCTTGTACGGTCGTAACCGTCCATTCATCACAAACAGAACTTTTAGCTTTCCTACTGCTGCAGGAACACAGGAAGTTGGAAACGTTGTTTATCCAAATATACTGAGCTATTTGACGAATTGCCTCGTGCTCAGATTGATGGTGCAGCACACACAATGCTTCTACACTGCAGTTGGGCTACACCGACTTACACTTAAACTAGGTCTTAATCTGGATAAAAGGTAGACCACTTTATTTAATTTGTTCACTTCAGTCGTTCCGATGCATATTCCGCGTCAATTTGTGTGTGTTTATCTTCCATCAAATTGTGTCATTGGCAATCACATTTGAAACCAAGCTCTGTCCGCCTAAAAGGATGAAGTCTTTCGTAAGCAGCAGGACACATAAATGCATGGGATTAAGCGACAAGGCATGGCACACCTACATAGCCTCCCCGAACCACCATACCTAGGATGTCTACACAATACAAAAAAACCACTGTGTCAAACTCGTCCGGGAGGATAAACTGAAGAACCAACAACGTCTAATGGAAAAGTTTTGCTCCAATCCCAAACTGCCATACAGACACGTAAACAATTTGCGCCGTGTTAAGCGCGGTATTCCTGCTCTGCACACAGCATGCGGGTTAGCCCAAACCGCACAAGAGGCAGCCAACGTCCTTGGACAACAATTTGGCCGTACCTTCCAAAGCGTTCAACCATCAAACATATTGCCTAAGCAGATAACGCCGCCATCAGGGCTTAATCACACATCGTTCACCTCCGCAGCTGTCCTGAAGAGGCTGATGTCTCTGCGAGAGTTCAGCTCCCCGGGTGCGGATGGCATTCGCCCGAAGACGTTGAAAGTTGCTGCCATGAGTTTGGCAAAAGCACTAGCAATTTTCTTTCAACGATGTCTGAACGAGATGCACGTCCCCAC
The DNA here is from genome assembly GCA_944474145.2 of Dicrocoelium dendriticum. Lineage (NCBI taxonomy): Eukaryota > Metazoa > Platyhelminthes > Trematoda > Plagiorchiida > Dicrocoeliidae > Dicrocoelium > Dicrocoelium dendriticum. The sequence continues at coordinate 155,233 of OX104061.1, read as the reverse complement.
GATGTGGAAGCACGGAATCATCACGCCTATCTACAAAAGTGGTAGTCGTGTTGAACCAGCAAATTATCGCCCGATAACACAACTTCCTGTGATCTCCAAGAGTATGGAGTCCACTGTAGCTGAGGCTTTGATAAAGTACCTGAAGAACAACAAAATTCTCGTTCCGGAGCAGCACGGATTTCGCCGAAATCAATCGTGTACCACTAATCTGTCTATTGCTCGTGCAAACTGGACGGAATCTGTGGACGCTGGGGTAGGAGTCGACGCGGCCTACTTGGATTTCTCAAAGACATTCGACCGTATAGACCATCGCGTTCTCCTCCACAAACTCCAGAAATAAGGAATCGGCGATTCTGTTCTGGGCTAAATAGGTGACTTTCTTGTTCAACATCACCTGAATGTGAGGGTTCGAAGCAACCTGCCGGAATCCATCGAAGTTCAGTGCGGCGTACCTCAAGGCTCGGTACTTGGACCCCACCTGTTCCTGGTTTTCATAAATGATCTCGCGAGTGTACTATCTTCTAACTGTTTGCTATTCGCTGATGGCCTAAAGGTATGGCGTACTATAGGTGCAGTGGAGGATCACACAGTGTTACAGGAGGACCTAGACAAAGCGTACACATGGTCCATCGAGAACATGCTGCATTTCAACGTCACCAAGTGCAAAGTTCTCAGCATATATATATATATATATATATATATATATATATATATTTGCAACAGTCTATGAATAGACAATGAGCCATTGAAAACCATGGAACCCAAAGCAAGGTACAGAAATAGTAAAAGAAAACACAACACAACACATCAAAGTCAATGGTTTCGTCAGAGGGCGAGATACTACCCGGCTGCCCAAGCCGAAGTAGGGTGTTGATTAAGGGGACACCACCCCGAGCCTTTCGCTGAATAACCTGCCCGCAAGGCAACGGAGCGAATTCAGGGAATCGCGTCCATTGGGAGCCAGTGACTGAGTGCTCAGTTCATACGTTTTTCGTTTGTTCCTTTATCAAACGGGGGCCCAACGCTCCCCAAAATTACAGCATAAACTTGCTGGGATACAATGCTTCGCCAGGATGAAGCAAGGGGCAGTGACTTTATTTAGTGACGAGTCACGTCCGCCACGTCACAGTGTTGTTAAACGGACATATGTGGCTTACTATACGGAGAACGCTTGTCAGGCGAAAACCCACCACGTCCTGGAACACTGCCGCCGAACCATTTGCTGGAACGGGAAAATCCAGAACCACCAGCTGGCGCTACGAGGAGGTCGTTCGGCAAGCTCAGCATACGGCACAAGAGTATGCACAACTACCGCCTAGGACCACAAATTCTACAGCGACCTTCTCACGAGTGCGATCTCGGCGTGATAGTTCAAGACGACCTCGGTGGTTCGAGGCAGACTGAAAAGGCAGCTAAGAAAGCGAACCAGTACCTCGGCCTTCTTCGCAAAGCTTTCGGGAAGTTTGACCCTTCGATCTTTCCAAAAGTGCTTAGTGCGTACGTGAGGCCGCACGCGGAATACGCTATTCAAGCGTGGCAACCCTGGCTCAAGCATCATCTCACCGCGCTCGATACTGCACAACGTAGGGCAACGAAGAGCGTCAGAGGTTTGACCAGCCTCCCTTACCCACTCAGGCTGAAGACTCAATATATACAGTGGACGTTATTGGCGTCTAAGGGGCGATCTCATAATGGTGTACCTAATCCTGAGAGACCCCAACCACCCATGCCATTCCCTTCTAATACTCAGTCAAAACACCTCGCTAAGAGGTCACCAGTTTAAGTTAGTCACGCAGTACAGCCGCCTGGAATGTCGGCGAAACTATTTCTCCCTTCGAGTGGCACAGCCTTGGAACGCCCTCCCGGAACATGTAATTAATGCACCCACACTATCCCTTTCAAAAAACGCCTTGACGATATTCTGTCACATTTACACTACGTGCTATAGCCCATGACCAACAGATGCTGGCACTAATGCACAACAGACAGTGGATAGTGCCATAACCCTACTCGAGAATGAGTCACTCCAAACCCCTTGCACGAAATTTGATAAACGCTACTACCATAGAAACTGGGTTTCTGTATCCCTTCGACCCAAGATTGTTGCACACGAGTAAGCTTTGTCCTTGCTATTTTTTATTGCTTTTTCTCGCCTATGACGTGATCAATAACCACTCCTCTTATTGCTTTGTGTGCGTACATTCTCAGTTCAAACTCGCTTTATACGACAGTGCCGTTAAATTTGTAATCGCCCGAACTGACGACTCCATTATCCCTCGATCTATCTATTCTCACTCTAAACACCCTACGGGACATGTCAAGCACCTGCTTTTTCCCCGTTATAAATCATTGTTCATTGTACGGTGTACCCCGGTGTAGATGCGCTTAATGTGAATGTTGACAAGGTGCCTAACTTCCAAACATTCTCCACCTCGATCATTGGCTCCAGGAGACTGCTACTCCTCGCATGGGGATGTGGTGCAAGGTCATCATGCCGTACTTAGTCGTTCCATGCATCCAGTGTGGAGTGGACTACGTCCCAGCCACCGCTTTGTGTAAGTCTGGTACGCATGATTCCAGGCATAGATAGACAGGAGTGCTGCTGCTGTGTAGACTGGAATTATGTGGACCGGCTCCGCTGAAGAAAAGTGGCTCCCATCCTCATGTCTCCCGGTTTTATTCCTTCGGGTATACACTGGATATTTGGTGTATGAATGGAGCTGTGGGTGGTGCAACGCCAGCCACCAATGATCAGTGAGTAGGCGCAGGCATCCTGTGGTTGGCCACAGTGACAGACAAATCCGAAAAGCCGATGCCGCCAACCATTGCAAACTACATTTCCAATTCTATTTTACAGTAAATATGAGATGCTTTAAAATTATCTATGACGTCTCCGTTCATTCTCTGCTAACTTTAAAGTAACTGTCTCGCTCGCACTCTATAGTGATAGAGTAATGCCATTTTAAGGATGCGCGTTAGGACACGCGTTTCAGTGGACTGAAGTGGAACCGTTCTGATAAGGTCACGCAATATCATCACAGCCAACATTAGGCTAATGAATTCACACAGGCGCGAGCACGCACCACTAAGCGAGTGATTCGTAAAGCCCTGACAAATGGAGGTAGACATTCAGATGAGTGTCCGCTGATGCGCTTAGAACAGTTATTCAAATAATCACGTTCAAAGGAGACGAGCATAGCTCGTGACATCGTAGAGCACTGTTTCGCGAGTCTCAAAAAAGCAAGCAAAGATCATTCCCAAAGTTGGCGCAACTCAGTTTAGGTGAACAACTATGATGATCTGGGCATTGAAATGCTGTGAATCCAGTCGCCAGGACTCACATCGCCAGGAAATGAAGCTGAATGCAAAAGGAATACGAAAAATAAGATCCAGAAAGAAAAGCACAAAACAAATCGGGATGAATTAGTTAACAACTAGATGCAAGACAGGTGCAAGGCAGGTACGCCACTAACCGCCACTGCGCGGATAGTCCGCAAACATCCTGGGGTACCCTTCCAGGAAGATCGTCATTGACTGGCCACCTCGCGGTTTCACCCAACTTGCTGGGCGGAAGGTGAATAATGCACGCCGAGGAAGCCGGTGAACGGGCATACGGAGGACATGGCCTAGCCAAGGTAAGCGGTTACGACTCAGCAAACACTCGAGTGGGGCACCAGGCTTCTGGTCAAAAACCAACTGTCGGACCACAGCCTTGCTCACCCGGTGTTCCCATCAGACTCGCAGTTCAACTGGCCTCCACCATCCATCAGCACATACGGTACACCTTGTTGTCCACTCTGGATCGTCCCATTGAATCCACCCAGCAAAGCAGAAGTCTGCCTCGAGATTCGACGCTTGAAGCGCTTCAAGGATGCCGGCTTAGACGGACTTCCTCCGGAGCTATTCAAGTATGACGGTGTGGCGATCAGTAACTAGCTAACCGCGCTGTTCGCAAAAATTTGGCATGAATGGAAGGTGCCTTCCTCTTGTGGCAAATCAGTTATTGTCCCAAATTTCAAGAAAGACGCTCGCACTTCATGTGCAAATCACCGCGGGATTAGTCTTATTTCGGCTGACTCTAAGCTATTGGCATCCATTCTGCTTCGCAGTCTATCCCCAGTACGTGAATCATACTACCGTGAAGAACAAGCTGGTTTCTGTCCTGGCCGCTGATGCGTGGATCAAATCTTCACGCTCCGCCAACTCGTTAAACATCGCCACATTTATCACAGGCCCACTATCGTTGCATTCCTAGACATACACCAGGCTTTTGACTCCGCTGATCGACCTGCTTTATGGCGTTGCTTGTTCAAGAACGGGGTGCCAGAGAAATATCCCGCTATTTTACGAGCACTTTACCTTCATACATCCGGCAGAGTGAGGGTCTATGGCAAGCTTTCCTCACAATTCGCTGTCAATAGCGGTGTGCGACAGGGCTGCCCTATGTCCCCATTCCTCTTCAACTTCGCAATCGAAGACGTTCTGTCGAATGCTCTAGAGGGTTTCCAACATTTCGGCCTAGAGCTTCTACCGGGTGAGCGCGCGACCGACTTAGATTATGCCGATGATATCGCTTTACTTGGTGACGATCCTCAGGGCATGCAACTCATGCTGGATGGTTTGGCAGTTGAAGCATCTAAGTATGGCATGAGCTTCGCTCCATCGAAGTGTAAAGTACTGCTCAAGGATTGGCTTTCACCTGATCCCGTGCTCACTCTCGAAGGTGCACAACTTGAACAGGTAGATAGTTTCGTCTACCTCGGGAGCTGTGTTTCTGCCGACGGCACTATCTACAAAGTAGTTTCGCTTCTTATCGCTAAAGCTCGATCAGCATTTGTCAATCTGAGGCACTTTTGGCGTCCTCGTGACGTCTCATTCTGACTAAAGGGCCGCATTTACAGCGCATCAGTTCGCTCAGTATTGTGGTATGGATGCGAGTCCTGGCAGATTCGCGTGGAAGACATGCGGCGTCTTTCTGCATTGAAAACGGTTGCTTAAGGAGGATTGCTCGTGTTTGGTGGCAACATCGAGTTAATGGTAATGACGTTCGACGTCGCATCTTGGGGAATGCAAGTATTTCCTTCAACAAACTGGTTTTGTTGCGCCAGTTAAGATGGCTCGGTCATGTCCTACGCATGGCATCTGAGCGTCTACCACTTCGCGCTCTATTTGCTCGTCAAGGACTTGGCTGGAAGCGACCGCGTGGTGGTCAGCCTTCTACTTGGCGGCAGCACATGAAATCGCTGACGTCGTGTCTAGCCGCAGTTGGATCCGTACGTCTTCCAGGATGGGGACCCAAAGATGAGGAGCGCCAATGGCTTAGGACTCTTGAAGACATGGCCCGCAACCGGAGACAGTGGAAGAATTGTGTACAGTACTGCATTGATTCACATGTTTAATACTACGAACATTAAAAATGGCAAAAAAGAGCAAAATCGGCGTGTGACAAACAAACTAAAAATATTTTGTCGCAATGTTCCATTCTTCTTGCGGCATATTAGCTGAAATGTGTTGCTAACCTTCAACTACCATGCCACGATGATTATGACGCAATGACTGTCTCCTATCCACTGATCTCCATGGCTTTGTTGGCTCTACGTCCAGTTGCTAGACTGTTGAGATTACATACATACATCCCACCAGACGTGAGCAATGCTTTGTCAGCACTGGCGGTCAAACACACTCAAGCGTTTAATGTCTTCGCCGCGAATTGTCCGGGTCTCTTATCCATACAGTAAGACTGGCATTAACGAAGTGTTGTACACTCTTTCACTAATTGTACACTCATTCACTAATAGTGTGATATCCCGCCGTCTCCGTAGATTGGTGGGCCTCTGGAAAGTCACAAGGGCCTTGCTGACGCGCGAAGTAACTTTCGCAGTGATGTGACCATCATAGGTGACACAGCTACCAAAGTAAGTGAACCGATCCACAACTTCCAATGGCTGTTCGGTGATAGGCATAAGCAGTGGTGTGTCGGTCCAGTCCTGCCATAGCACTTTGCACTCTGAAGGTGCAAAGTACATTCCGAAGCGTGTCCGTCTATCCAATGTTTGCATTGTCAATGCGTTAGACACAGGAAGAGCAATTTCGTCCGCGCACTCCATGTTTGTCAGTCAGTCGCCTGGCAGAGCTTGCACTCCAGAACAGCTTGAAAGAACCGAGTCATTCGTGATCATTTCGTCACAAAGTTGAAGAAGAAAGGAGACATGGGACAACCACGGCGAACCCTACCTGTCGTGGGGAAATCGGGAGACGGATTCCCGTGGATGCTTACACAGATTCGGGAGTCACGGTAAAGAGGCTTCCCAAGCACTCTTTTCACGGATGAAGGATGGCACTAGCTGGATCGATACGCAGAGTTAAGGGAACACCACCATATTGGTTGCCTGTGGCAAACTAAACAAGGCTCACTTAGGTAAACGGTGACCCAGCATAGGTGGCATGTGCCCAAGGGAACGCAATTTATTCGGTGATATCTGTCGTACTAAGAAGTTAGCATGAGTACCCTTGTCGATACTCGCCTATGCACATCATTGTAGCGGAAACGCTGCTGCCATCCGAAGCCAGCAACGCTTTTCAGACAGCCATGATCAAAGATTTGAACGCACTTCCGATCTACAGACCGAAGGGGCCAAGTCTCCCTCCCAAGGAGTAGAAACGCCCTCACAGTGGTTTTGTATACAAGGCTTTTCAGATGCAGGGAAACCCACTTCTGAATAAACAAATGTCGCTGATTCATAAAGGTAATTCTGACTTTTATAATGCGTGAGCAGACTTCAGTTGCTGTGCGCCTGTCTGCTGATACAGCTGTCAAGTTAAGTGAATCGATCAACCATCTCGATTCGTTCGTTATCAAGTATCAAGGAATCATCAAGTGGCTAGTGGTCCTGCAGCAACACTTTGCATTTTGAAGATGCAAAGCGCGCATCAAATAATGGAACTAGTTTTCACGTTTGATTGCGCCGTCTCAACATCGTCGAAAAGCAAGACGACATCGTTCGCATAATCAAGATCGACCAGCCTTTCATGAGGCAGCACCTGAACGACTGCGTCGTGCGATTCCGAAAGGGAACCTTCCATGATTGTGTCCACGACGAAGTGGAACAAAAATGGGAAAATCGGACAACCTTGACGAACGCCACTTGTGGTCGGAAAGTTACCCGACAGGTCACCGGAGACCCTGAGGCGGCCTGTAGTGCTCGAGCACAGAGCAGATTACATGTTCACATATTTCGTGGAAACACCTTTACGAGCGAGTGTTTAGAACAGGATGCATCGATCGAATGAATTGAATGCACCCTTGAAGTCAAAGAACACAGCTACTGTTGGTCTGCGGTATGCATGGCGCTGCTCTAGCACCTGTCGCAGAGTGAATATATGGTCTATACAACCACATCCTGGGTGGAAACCAGTCTCCTCTGCCCTGATCAGAAATTCCCGTTCCACAGAAAGGCGACGAACGAGAATTGAGGCCATTAATTTGGTCACAACTGGCGTTGGGCTAATACCTATGTGGTTAGCAAAGTCGGTGCGACTGCGTTTCTTGTATATTGCCACTATAACGGATTCACTCCAGTTAGCCGGCACCTTCTCTTCCTTCCACATATGTTCAAATATGAAGGTCATCACTTTCAAGAGGACTTCAGCTCCATCGCTAAATAGTGCAGGTGGGAGAGAATTCGAGCCAACAGAATGATAACGATTGAGAGCTGTGCTCACGTTTTGGACCTCAGACTCCGATGGAGCCTCTAGACGAGCCGTCCATGGCTCGTCCTACATTACCTGAGTAGAAAGGTTGTCCGGAAACAGGATGCCGACAGAAATGATCTTCATAGTGTTCCACCCAACGAGCCATCCGACCTTCTTATTGTGAATCAGAGCACCTGAGTTGTCTCTGTTTGTTACAATGACGTCTGGTATCCTGAAAACAGTGGTGCGGATCAGTTGGAATAGCTCGCGGTAATTGACTAGTGCTCTCGCCTCCTCAATTTCTTGAATTCGACTGGTCCACCAGGCTTCCTTATCAGCATGCATGCTCCGCTTTAGTTCGCGCCTAACGGTTCATATGGTAACACGGGATTCAGAGCCAGCCGGGAGGTTTCTTCCGGATTCAAACAGGTTCACCGACCTCTCGGATATCCAGTGACTGATGCGGTGACGATTCTTAGTACCAAAAACAGATGCTCCTACGCAGTGCATTGCGGCCGAGATCCCATACCACTGAAGTTCAGGGTCATTAGGACAAGAGAGCGAAAGTTCAGTACGCAGTGCATCTTGATAGGCTTGTCTGGCCGAAAGTAGAGACAATTTCTCCCTTGCCAATCGAAGGAGACGTTTGGTAAGTCTCCCGGTAAAGTTTATGGAGAAATCACAGCGTACCAAGGCATGGTCAGAGTAGACGCAGGTAGTCCAGAACGAGCGGCAATCAGGGATGGAATCACGCCAACTGGAACATATGGCAATGTGGTCAATTTGGGTCCATCGCTGGCCAGCTACAGGAGAACGCCAAGTGGCACTTCGGTGCCCATTGTGTCTAAAAGCGATGCTACTAAGAAACAACTGGTGCTCAGCACACGGTTGCAACAGACGCCCGCCGTAGTCAGTAAGGATTTAAACCCATACTTACTATCTAGCTGAGCTTCTAAAGAACTCAGAAGTCCTACTTGTGCGTAAATATCCACTGTAAGTATTATAATATCTGAACTAGAAGCATTGCGTAGTAGCGCGTTTAGTTCGTGATAGAAAGTGTCCTTGACTGCATCAGAAGCGGAAATCTCAAATAAACAGCGTTTTGTACTACTTCCGGTATCGATCTTAAATCATGTCGTCAAACGGTTACGCACCGGATGCAATCAATCAACGCTGGCTACGCCTAGGACCTGAGAAAGACATCTGCCCCACTTGGACCGTGAGTGCTGCATCAGCGTCTCCGGGTGCGTGCAACCAATGGCAATGGGACAAGCCGGGCGCAGTTAATTCAACAACCCCAATAGGGTCATTGATCCTAGTTTCATACACACAACATACGTCAATACCCCGTGTGTCCAACGTGCGCGCGAGCGCAGCCTGTTGACCTGCTTGTCATAGAGTGAGAACGTTGAACGACGCCATGGAAACGGGACAGCGTGGCCGTATAAGTAACTGTTGCCGATAGACATCGATGGTTGTTGCAGAAAGGTGGCTGCAGATGGTTCTATTCCAATGGCACTTCGGTTGCTGTCAATTAAATGGAAATAAAGAAGTTAGTAATGGGGGTTGGGATGGGAGGAGAAACAGGTGAAAAAGAAAGGGGGAGGCGCCAGTAGTAGCAGATTGCCGCTTATCCGCCCTGGTATGCAGTAGATAATACAGATCTTTCGTCGAACAATTTCTTGATGCGCTGGCCACTGCAGAGTATAAGCAACGGTGTCCCGTCTGTTGTATCGAGCAGGGTGGACAGGGGTTTGGATGCTATAGCTTAGGCTTTCCCGTCTTCTTATTCATCATCTTAGGCATGTTCACCCTTACCGTCCCGTTCCAACTTCACTTGTTTTCAACCCCCCGATATTTGGCCCTCGCCCAACATTTTTTCATAGACTTTTAACTTCCATTTTCAATGCACTTGTGAACGTGCAGTGTCATTCCTCTCCTGTCGGTAAGTCCATGTCCAACCAAGCGGTCCACCCCAGTTCATCGGCTCCATTTGGAACTCTCGATCATCCATCAGATTGGAATGCCTCAATGTACGCACATTACTACAGATTGGTCAACAGGCAGCACTTACGTGAATATTAGAGACCCTCTCCATCGATAACTGCTGCTTATCGGAGACCTGGCTGCAAGACTTGAGCTCAGTGTTCACTTTGCGATCCCCTTCAGGTGGCACCAGCAGTATTTTCTCATTGCGCTTATTCGATGACGATGCACCTTCGAGCACCGGCCAAGCCAGTGTTTGCATTGCCCTGAGTCTCCGGGCTGAGGCTGCTCTGGTTGATTGGATCCCAATCAGTAGCTGGAAGTGTGAGGTCTGAATAGGTGGCTCGTTCAAAGCTTCGAAATGGCACAGGACTATTCGTCACCGTTGCCTACACACCCAAAAACCCTAGCGATGATTCGGTAAAAGACGACTTCTACCGCCAAATGAACGAGCTCCTTCGACACAGAAGAAGCACGGACTCTACTGTGCTGACTGGGAATCTGAACGCATAAGCCGGATAGTTGTCCACTGATGAACTGCATCTGAGCGGCCAACATGGTGTACGCTCCCATAAAGAAAACGGTGTGCGGTTACTTCATTTTTGTGAAGATGCTCGCTTATTTCTTGCGAGCGCTAACTTCCGACCTAGCACCCGCCGGAGGGTGACTTGGCGCCCACCAGCCTCGAACTAGCAATGGACGCAAATCGATCACATTGCAATCAGTTACTTCTGGAAAGTCTACATCCAGAATTGTCACTCGATTTGTAGCACATGCACTTGTATGTGCTGACATGCGGATGCGTTTTGGGGACTCCCACGACCATGCTGTGAGCGCACTGACAGCAACCAACTGAGGAATCCAGCTGCTCGGAATGCCCATCCAAGTACGCTGACATGCGAATTCACTAAGTGCTCACAGGATACAATTGAAGTTCACTGGTCTCATATTCACCAGACCTTACTAGCAGCAGGAAAATCCTCATGTGGTATGTCTAATCACCAACATGGACATTGGGTCTCTTCGTAGTCTCTGGAACTTATCAATGCTCGCCAGCATATTCCAGCTGGAAGCGAATACAATGAAACTCGCAGAAAGGTCCGAGCAAAACTCTGTGCTAGCGTGAAGAGAGACGGTGAATCCTGATGGTCTTATCGTGCATCAGAAATGGAAATGGCCGCTGCCCTTGGTAACTATCGAAAGGTATTCTGTATGATACGGGAAACGGGCAGCAGGAGACCTGGTGTTAGTGAAACAATTTATGGCGAGAGTGGACAGCCCATGCACAACTTGTCAAAACGGTTGGAGCGTTAAGCTGAGCACTATGAAAGGCAATTTAATCGGTCTGGGTTGTCAGATTTCTCGCCGACTACTGACCGCCCTGCTCCCTGGGTTGTCCCTTTGGATCCACCCTCTTGCTCAGAAGTCAAATGTGAGATAGGACTGTTGAAATTGAACAAAGCCGCAGGACCAGATGATTTGCATCCAGCCCTCTTCAAATTCGGGGGACCTGCTCTTGTTGATGATTTATAAGAGTTACTAGTGAAACTGTGGAAGCAGGAAACTGTCCCAACCGACTGGAGCCGTTCCGTCATAGCCGCAATTTTCAAGGGATGCTCACGATCCAAATGCGGCAACCATATACTAATCAGTCTAATCAACATCTCCTCCAAATTGCTTGCCTCTGTCATCCTTCACAGACTGACTGGCACTCGTGAAATCCATATCAGTGAAGAGTAAGCCTGGTTTCGTCCATGTTGTGGCTACATTGACCACATCTTCACATGTTTCAGATGTTGGAGCACCGTCACATATATTGGCGGCCCACCGTTGTCGTGTTCCTCGATATCAAAGGTGCATTCGAGTCCGTGGATAGACATGTCCTTTGCAACTGTCTGGTCAGGAAAGGTGTGCCCGAGAAACATGTAAATATTATTCGAGCATTATACGCGCGTAGCTAGGGCAGAGTGAGGACTTACGGCAAGCTGTCGTCGCCCTTCAATATCTCCAGCGGTGTGAGACAAGGTAGCCCGCTGCCACTCTTCCTCTTCAACCGCTACTGACTGGGTCATGGAAATCGCGTTCACAGGAAACGACTTAGAAGGTGTGGATCTGCACTCCGGAGAAAGACTTCTTGACTTGGCGTAGGCTGACGATATTGCCCTCATCTATGACAGCTCACAGAGGTGTCAAACTGCACTGGACAGATTAGCACTAGCTGTCAGCGGCTTCCGGCTTTGCTTTGCACCATCGAAGTGCAAAGCGGTCTTCCAAGATTGGTCTGGACCGTCTCCTTCCCTGACCCTTGGTGGGAATCAGCTAGAAGGAGTTCAAAAATGCAATTGCCTGAGAAGTTGTATCAGGGCCCGTGGGATTGAAGATGAAATAACGAACCGTATAGCAAAAGCTCGAGGCGTTTTTGCTAACCTTCGCCAGTTATGGCGCCAGCGCGACATCACTCTCGCCCTGAAGGGTAGAGTGCACAATGCAGCGGTACCTACGACCCTACTGTACGGTTGTGAAATCTGGCCCCTTAGATCAATGGACATAAAAAGGCTAGTTACGTTCGACCACCGGTGTCTTCGCAATTTGGCTCACATCTGGCGGGAACACCGAGTTAGCAACGAGAATGTTCGACGCCTTGTTTATGGAGTAAGAAGAAGTGAACTACTCAGTACCGTTATTTCATGTACCAGGCTCCGATGGCTCGGCGAGGTGGTACGCAAGTCAGCCCACCGACTCCCGCGACGTGTGTTGTTTGCTTTGTTGTTGTTTGTTGTTGTCGAGAGGAATGAAGGTCCTCACTTCGGAGCTGGTCTCGGTTGGAGCGTCACGGCTCCCTGGTCGGGTTCCAAAAGATGATGAATACGTTTGGCTGAAGACACTTGCTGACATGGCTAGGAGCTGACCTCAATGTCGTTTGCGATGTGAGTTTCTTCGTCCCGCCTCCAATCACGATCTCACTACTTAGCCTCAGATAATTTTGCTGCATATTTGTCGGGTGGTAGCTTACCGGAACGATGAGCATCCGTTACCGACAGCTCATCTGGCATGCATCTGTCGCATGTTTTTTGTTATGTATTGCGGCACAATAGCTGAGGTGTTTCCCACCTCTAGCTAACATGTAGAATGATGATGATGTATGCAGCAGATAACGCGACCCTTGATAAGCTGCGCAACGGCCGATGCAAGATGTAGTTAAATTTAGGAGAAATTGTTATGGTGGTACGTGAGCTGAGATACTGCCACAGCGCCCAAACCTAGACAAGAGGTCCTCAACCAAAACCTTTGGATCAAAAGCCTGTCCGCAAGGCAGAGGGGAGATGGACGCCATCCCATTTTTAACTGCAAACCTGGAGGACCAGCAGACTGAGTTTGTCTGACCTCTCACCACTGAGCAACCTAGTAGGAATAGCTTTCAAGTGGCCCAGAGGCACCACCCAGTATAGCTCAATGGTTCAAAGAGGTACACAAACCATCGGACCCCGTTAAGACATGCGCTGGAACCGGGGGGCTTAGTGGATGCATGCCAAAAGTATGGCTGTATTCCGGGTCACAAAGGGCAGAAAAAGTTGTGCAAAATTATGAACCGTACGGAAGTTAAGTTGCTTGTGGACTAGCTGAGAAGTGTGGAAAGCGGATAAGCAAAAATATCGACCGAAGAACAGCGCAACCATTTTTGCATCACGCCTACCCCAAAACATATCGTCTATTTCTCATTAAAAAGAGATTATTTGCCAGGCGACGGGTTTTACTCACATAATGGCAAAACAGGCAGCAAACGGTGCAAGTAAGTAACAGAGCGCCTAAATTAGATAAACTGCATATAACAGAATCGAAAGCGCTCTTCATCGGATCAAGGAAACTGAAAATGATCAAGATCGTCATGCATGAAAAGAGCACAGAAAAGATTGGGAGACTAACCGAAGGATTGCGTTTGAATTGTGACATAACATTATCGGCGCAAACGGTTCTCGTTTCGAGGAGTAATCGATTCACCCGGCCAGACAATTCAAGAGCATCGAAATCAACGCGATCGTGATTGACAACGTCGTAGCTGAATGCCGTGTGTGCGACCAAAATGACGGATTCTCTCGTCGCGGGACAGACACGGGTCACTGCAATCACATGAGGTGAATGCTAAGGGAAGAAATTGTGGATGAGAGGACGGATATGTAGGACCAGGTGCAGTGATACACTAGCTACCCTAAAGTGAATTACAGTTATCCGAATGAATTGCAGAAGAGAAGGACAACAAGCTCATTTTAGACCTTTCAGAGAAAACAAAGCAGAGTAGTTAGTTTTTAGCCGATTAACTCCATTGACAGATATGAAAAAACGGTTAGTACAGTTCGCTCAAAGAAGAAGAATGGTAGCGGATGACGGCCACTAGTGAGACTCGTAATGAGTAACAAGGAGGCATGCGGCATGGGATTTGACAAAAAGAACCACAACTGTGACCGCACGCTGCCTTGAGGTTACTCGCCGCATACAGTGAGAGGGTGTGACATGATGACAATTTGTGGGCAGTCATGTTTGTAGCGGGTAGGGACGTAGCAGGGCAAGGCCCCAGCATGTTGTTACAATACGGAAGAAGGGCCAGACGAGGGATCTAACAGAGAAGACAAAAGGATGTGAAGAACAAAGGAGAAAAGTGGCTTGTGAAGTGTGATTCCTCACCTGATCAACAAACGTCTCCGAAAACCCCTGATAAGCCAGCCATTTGTGTAATTCGTTCAAAATCGACTTGACCTCAACAAATCCCACATTTTGGTTGACTTGAGCTGGCCACTTGGCATACGGTCGGTCCTCTTTCACCACATCGATGTAATGTGGCACCAACTCGTCGACACCCCGAGTGCTCCCAATGGCACAGCATGCGATCGAAGTCAGAGCTGCAAGAGGCAAATAGTCGAAAACACAGTGCTTCTCTGCCACACTCGGATTGTCGTGGGTTTGGTCGTAAAGAAGCGCATGAGCGACGGATGGATACAGCCGCTGATCGAAGATGTGAGTGAAAAAGGCACCAGTTGGGCGGGGGACACCGTAACGATACAACTGGGCGCCGAGCGCATTGGCATCGCACACTTGCAACGTTTCTATACAAGGAAGGTGGAAAGAGCGAGTAATGGGAAGAACAAGAGTGCACGTAACTAACCGCGAGAAAAAGTGACCAGCAACATGGGTGAGCAATATTGCACAACCATTAAAAGTGTAACAGAGTATACGCGAATAAAAACAATCAGGGTAGGACAGACTACGTTGCATAGATGAAGAGCACCATGGCACAATGAATGGAAAGACAGATGATTAAGAATTCCGCCTTGTCTATCACTATGACATGATGACTTATCGTCCGGTGGACTCGATCAACTCCTTCAAGGTATTATTACGCAACAAGAATTCGAAACTGTTGGCAAACAGTGAGACCCTACTGATAAGGGTGAATTGTCCAGCGCGATTGCGTTATGGATGCCAATTGCGTTTTTTCTTATCTATGTCACGGGATTTCCACCATAGATGACTGTATGGAATTGTGACTGATGAGAGCAATCGTAATGTGAACATTTCGCAACCTATATCCTCTTACTGTGTCAATGGATAGATGGGGACTCAGTGTTTCGATGAGCAGCGAGAAGTTGAGCCAGACGCAAACTAGGAAAAGATACATTTGCGGGAACATTGCTCTTCTGCACGTCGGAATTATCATGAAAGCCAGATGACCTACAACGAAAACCGGAAATCACGGAAGGACAAGCCGTGTAGCTAAAACGTTGAGAGAAGAAAGTCCGTAGGTTAGTTTGATGGACCGATCAAATCGCCGCACCAACTAAGTGAAAGTAAAGAGAATATGGCAAAAAGGTGAACAGCTTCACTAAAAAACAAACCAGCGAGAAAGGTATCACACCGACAAAAAAGTAACCCCCGCAACAGTGAAATGCATTCTCGGTTATGCGGATGATGTGCAAAATCGAAAATTGTGCTTATAGCAGACGAAAGCAGTGGTCAAGTTAGGGATTAGCCGACCAAATGTGGAGCAAAGTGATTAGATCATGCAAAATCAGGGCGACAACACAATGCCAGCAGATATCGTCAAACTCTAAGACAGCAGTACATGAGTAAGGAAAGTTCAAATAATCAGAACAGTTACCCGATGACAGACTGATAAAGGGTGTTGTTCGTGATAAGGAGAATCAAAAGTATCACAATCGATATCAGTATCGTCACACAACATAGACATGAATATATCGCTGGTTCGGCGCATTCCAGCAACCGAAATAATAAGTAACAAGCGATTATCAGAGAGAATCAAGAAGCGAACAAAAATAATAAATCCATGTACGAAACTCGGTACTCGAAACAATCTGAAAGCGACTATACGCCACAGTTGGTCGGTATGAAGACGTGAATGGCCTCAATGAAAGTTATACAGTATATTTTCAACGGTCTACGAATAGACATAAAGCCATCAGAAACCATGGGACTCAAAACAAGGTACAGAAATAGTAAAAGAAAACACAAAACAAAGCATCGAAGTCCATGGTTTCGTCAGAGGGCGAGATAATACCCGGTTGCCCAAGCCGAAGTAGGGTGTTGACATAGAGGACACCACCCCGAGCCTTTGGCTGAATAGTCTGCCCGCAAGGCAGCGGATCGAATTCAGGGAATCGCGCCCATTGGGAGCCGGTGACTGAGTGCTCAGTTCATACGTTTTTTGTTTGTTTCTTTGTCAAACAGGGGCCCAATGCTCCCCAAAATTACAGCATAAACTTGCTGGGATACAATGCTTCGCCAGGATGAAGCAACGGACAGTGACTTTATTTAGTGGCGAGTCATGTCCGCCACGTCACAGTGTTGTTAAACGGACATATGTGGCTTTTTATAGGGAGAACGCTTGCCAGGCGAAAACCCACCACGTCCTGGAACAATGCCGCCGAACCATTTGCTGGAACGGGAAAATCTCGAACCACCCAGCTGACACCACGAGGAGGTTGTTCGGCAAGCCAGCAATAGCCACAACTAACTATATAACCATTATTATCTCGCAAGTAACCCAGCCAAAAAACAGGCAAATCGGACAGACAGAGACGGTCGTTAACATACGATGGCTAGAACGACGATGCAAAAGAACGCCACGCCATCTACTGTGATCAGAGTGGGCTGCAGTAGCGGTTCAATAGCATCTGTGTCCAACGAAAACAGAACTACGTCATTCGTATATCCTAGATTTGAGATTGCCTCGGCTGGGCATCGGGTTTTGGTGCACGTGAAAGTGCCTACAACTGAGAAGAACGAGGATATTTGAGACAGAAAAATTCGTCACGTGACTTGTGACTTTGTGAAGACGAATGGGATGATGAGGTTAGGCGAGGTAACCGATGAACGTCCCCTTTCCACACCGATGCGAGAAGTAAAATGGCTCAGTGGCGGTTCTGTAGATAATTTAGCAAAGATGTAAACGGTTTGGTTAATCATCGCTTACTTTGAGTTGGCGTCGTCCTAAATCAATAGCTGACAGAGGAAAAAACAACAGGCGGTGGTACGGGTCTATGTGCTCGCAAACGAGGCAGGTGAGTTATAAAATAAATTCCAGACAAGCAGAAAATCAGATTTTGAACTTATAAACACAACTTAACTGGGAGTAAACAGGAGTAGGCGGATAAACGTGAAACGAATACGGAAGTAGAGGGAAAGACACACGAATTCACCTCGAATCAGAGAGTTCAGTCCAAGTTTGTTGATGAATATATTGTCTTGATATTCGCTGTTAGTGAACAATTCGGCGACCACGTACAAGTTTGGTCGTACAGCACGAGCCTTGTCCAACATGTACTGCGCAACATGGAGCGGTGTACTGTGACAGTTGTCAAGGCGCACAGCGTGAAACATGCTCGCAGTGATCTCCGAATACTTGGCCATTCTGTCCCACAGGTAAGGGCAGTCATCACGCTTCTCACCATACCTAAACAGGCAAAAAAAGAGAATGGTGCCACAGCTGCCCTAACTGATGGATGTAGTTAAATTCAAGGTGCCACAACAAACACAAGGGATTGGTAAAGAGGAGGAGGGGATTAGGGCAATTGCTAGCTTTCACACATCGATAAAAGGACGACCGGTTGTGGTCGTGAAACGCTCACCTTGGTGAATCTAATCCATCAAGCGACAAAGTATAGTGGAAAGTCTGATTACATGCGTGGGATATCAATTGATGGCAAGCTAGACGATGTAAACACTAAAATAAGAGAAGGTTGGCGTGCAGACAGACAGTATAACTCGACGGTCATTCCGAGATGAAGCGAGAGTGACAATGGAACTGGTAAGCAGTTTTATGAAACGCAGCATATTGTCCGTTCAACAACAAAAAATAGCCATGGCGAATTTCGTGTGGCTAGGTGGACATCACATCGGGAAAACCAGGATTCCAACTAGCGGTTACGAACCGTAAGCTTTATAGCCATGCCAGAAACCACTAGTTGCCAGCTTAGGCGAAAAACAGGACTCACGGTATTCGCCTCCTGGGATTGCAGGTAACCACGGCGTTGTGGTTCGACGGAGGGGTAGGCGCGCACTTATTGGGCAAAATGGACGTATAATGTGCAGCGAACGGTCAGAAACACCGTTAGGGAAGATGTGTATGGTGCTGGATACCTCGTACTTTATTCCGTGATGGAATCGAGTCTTGCAGTTAGCAGTACCAATACACCTGCAGATCAGCCTACGTCCCACTCTTCAAATACACGTACCCTTCTGTCCTCACCGGTCATCGGCGCAAACGGCTCATTGGTCGCAAATGATGGAAGTAACAGCCTAATTCCTGGTGTTCCATGTCCAGGGATCACAGTCTTCCCACACTCCACTGAAGCCCCAGCTTTTCTTCGACCCGGATCTCTATTCGGTCCTGCAGCGTTCGTAAGACAAATATGTCTGGCCTGTACTTTTAACATACTCTCGGAAGACATTCATTCAGTCTACACATTAGTTTGTGGTGAGAACCATCACAGCTATCGTGCCGCAACATAATGAAAACCTTGGTATAATTTATTGATAGTTTAGCCGTCAGAGAGAATAACCATTAACGGCGCCCAATCTGCGGTACCGAACGAGGAGACAGGAGTGAGTATGTTACTGCTCACGCCTCCCCCATCTTCCTATTCTCTCACTTATGCTTTTTCATCCGTCTGGTCCTGCTTTCAACCAAACCACTACCCGATTCTTCGCCCTTCCCCAGCTTGTATTGATAAGTGTTTATCCACTAGTTTCAACTCATACACACTCGCAGAACGTCACTTATCCCCTGTCGACAAGTCATGTCCAACCAAGCGCAAACCACAGTTCTTACGTTTTTATTTGAGGCTAGTGATCCGCCCGCAGACCAATATGCGTTCTGTTTTTTAATCGGTCAACGTACAGCCGTTCCCCAAACGCTAAATAACTTATCCATCGATACAGGTTGAGTACCAGAAACCCAACTATAAATCTCGAGCATTTTGCTCACTCTACAATGACTTACAAGTGACAGTGGCGGTACTTTCTCACTATGTCTATACGGAGATGATACAGCTTTAAATGCCGCGCTGAATATGCTGTGGTAGACTGGATCGCAGTCAGTAGTCGGATGTGCGCCATCCGACTGGCAGACTTGTTGAAAGGTGGGAAGTAGTGCGGATACAAACGGTGCCTGTTTATTATCGCTGCAGACTGGGAGAAAGCTAACTTCTATCCTCAACTGCAGGAGCTCCTTCGTCACAGCAAAAGCGCGGATACTGTGGTGCTGGTAGGTCATCAAGTAAGTAAGCAAGTAAGATCTATGAGTAACCATCGGATGCAAATGTAAGAGCCACTGATCTGTATACAAAGAAAACACTGTGTTCAAAGCAAGTAGATGAACATGTTGGACAGGTAGTCCTGTATGAGACAGACGGACACCGGCTCATGCAAGTATCTGCAGTAGTAAAACTGTGCGAGAAGTAGAATGCTATCCAGGTGGGTCGATTCAAGAGTGGTGGAATATCGTTTACCCAGTCAGTATTTGGTCGATAGTCGATGAAAAGGCTTACATGCTACCTGCAGCATGGGAAATGACACCATTCAGCAGGGGGCATGTGACACAGCAAAATATACAACCAAATAGCAAAACCAAAAGCGTGTCAAAAATACAAAACGAAACGAATTTTCAAATTGCAAGAGTGTCGCAGGTAACCAGCGCCAAAAGGAAGGAGTGATGTTGCTGGTTTAGGATAGGGTGCATGATCTACGTGACACGTGAAATCTATGATATGAACACAGCCAGTGAGTCCGTATGTAACACATGCGATCACATATGCTCAAAAATAGAAGACCCTAAATGATGTCGTGACCAATTCGACGTCTTTGTCGAACTATAGACTGCAACTTAATAGTTTGAAGAAAGTGTATGAAAGAAAAGGAAAACAGGTGTCCAGTCAATTGTGAGACGTCGGTGAGTTCTCTGGCGATACTCAAAACAGTATAAACATGATGTCAACCGCTCACTTAGAAAATAGCGCTGAAAGAGCTGCAATCGCTTGTGTAAAACGCGGAATACTTACCTTAATTTGACCGAATCACCCCAAACAATAAGCTCCCGACGCAGATACACATATGAGTCGGGTTCAGCAAAGTTACGCAAAGGATTATCGTTCATGACCCAGCCATTGAAAGCCATCACCCTAGCAGCGTGTGGCGAGTTCAACACAGCCTCCGCTGCTTTCAGCGTCGTCACTCCGGACACAGGTTGATAAAAATACCTGGAAACAGTGAAATGCAAGAGGATCGAAAAGGAAGAATCATTAGTGCAAACAGTGTTCCGGTTACCATTGTTAACGTCGTTGTGATGATATAAATAACCAAAGGTGGAGGAAGAAAAAGGGAAAATAAATTGAGGTTCAATGAAAAAAGCGAGAGAGAAGTTACACAGTAAGACTAACATGTGACTACACCATGTACACTATGGTCTCCAATTCCCCTGAAGATCGTCAAACCCCATAGTCACGTAGACCAGAGCGGTGCGTACAGCACCTCGATGAACAACGTTTAGCTGATAAACCGGACTGAATGATACCCGAGGTGGACGATGAAGAGGGAAGGGTCATTAGCCCTTTAAGTCGCATGATAAGCGGTTCCTGTCCTCATTATTTCGACATCAAGTGCCTAAGCTGAAACTACATCTGGGAACAAAACATACCTAAATAGTGGTTAACGAGTATCGAACGGTACTTGACACTTGAGGAGATCGTGAAGAAGTGCCTTCTGCAGCTTCTCAGTTCGAAAGTCCTCTTACGACCCCACAGCATGGTTTCGTGAAAAGTCGCTCATACATCACCAACCTGCTTGTGATGAGGTATAAATGGCTGCAGACGACGAACCACGGGAAGTCAGTCGACTTCAGTTACAAGAACTTCAGTAAAGATTTTGATAAGGTGAATCAAGAGGTCCGTCTCCGCAGACTGAGGGTGTGAGGTGCTCGCTTCTCGCTGTTGGGTACACGTCGACAACCAGCTGACTGACGGATACCCTTCAACCGTGGCGTGCTCGATACTGGAGACCATAAGGTTGTTGATCTATGTAAACAGTGTACCTTAGGTTCAGCGTTCACATTGTGCTTTTGCAGATGACTTGAAGGTGTGAAGAGAAATCCAAGCGCCCGATGACTGTGACTTGCCTCAATGTGACCTTGACAGTTTATCCACGTGGTCTGCAGAAGCCAAACTCGGTTAAGTCGCTATTTATGAGCCAGCGTAAAAATGGACGAAGCTATACTGTGGCCGATCAACCGTTGCAACCCAGACTTTTCGTAATAGACCTCAGTGCGCTCTCACGTTTCGACAAAAAGTCCGTACACAACACAAATAGGCTGTACCAAAACGGGTTTCCTATGCTTTAAGCAGCTCAAACGCAATTTCTGCATTTGGCCCGAAGAGATTAGCACTCGCCCATTTGGTTCAACTACACAATTAATGATAGAGTACGGCTCATCCGTATAATGTCCTATCTTCCGGGGTGAGGTAAAAAGCACAGAGCGGGTATAGCATGTAGCCATCAAACTCATCCCTACTTTACGAGATATGATCTCCAAATACCGGTGCATAAGGCTGAGACTTTACACTGTCTTATCTTCGAGTGCGGGTTGATAACATCATGACGAAACGGATATTACACCTTGGTGATTGCCCCATGTTGAGGCCGATGTGAGTAAGCCAATCAACACACGAGGAGATTGGTACAAGCCTGTAGTACCGAATTTGAAGCGTATCGCGGACAAACTGCTTCGAACGGAGAGTATTGAATATATAGAATAACTTTCCGCCGTAAACTGTCGAAGCACGGTTGGTGTCAGAATTTCAGAAATTCCTGGACAAATACTTCGCAGACATGAAATATCGAGAGTGCTCGCCAACGTAATCGGTCATTGTGTCTGTGGGATTTTAGTTGTATTAACAAATAAATATCTCGTCTTGCTGCTTCCGTACAGTACTCAGTATACATGGGAATAGTATAGAAGCAATGGTAATGAGGTCAATAAAGTACTTTTTCTGGTAAAGAAACAGTTGCAGCTGAGACAACCAGCTCGGAGAACTATTGAACACCCCAATCAGCGTCGACTTTTAAGTATACTAAATAGTTGCCATGCAAATACCACGGTTATTCACTCAGGACATTCTATGGCTTGGTAGAAGGATTAGGGGATGATGGTCGACAGCCGGATTTTTAATTTATAGTTATAGAGACCAGCTACCCCAAGCACATGGGGGTCATTGCTGCATTGCAGAAAACAAGTAGAAGTCTAGCCAAGGATGAACAACGAAGGCCCGCGTCAGAACTGTTCGATTTGCTAAACCATAACAACAAAGTACAAGAGGAATTCAGGAAATCCATCAAGAGATTATGGATGGCAGTTATAATAAACTCAAACACGCTAACGTTAAGGGTGTCTGAGCAGGGAATAGAGAATGTGTCTATATTTCATGACAATAGCTTTGCCATTGTGAAACGTTGTTTGGATACAAGTCTAACACGAGTTCGAAAAGAAAAGGTAATTTTCGATATCAGTGGTCAACATTTCACGAGTGCTGCTCATTCACTGTCAATGTTGACAGCGTTAGACAAGTGCAATTACAGAATATTATCAAAAACCCTGTTTTCGTTTCTAAAAGGAAATATCTTCTGTTCCACAAACTCATTTTCCATATAGGAAGGTTGACAAGCAACCTCAAGAAAGAGTAGAAAAAGCGATCCACGTCAGCGTCTGTCTAGTTGACGCCGCTCGTCAGCGACGCATGATGTCCCGAGTAGGCCAGCGAACATTGGTAGGTGGGTTGTGAGATGTGTACCTAGAAAGATCTAGGGGGGAACTGTCGGCTGACCGAGCAGCAACGTGTACTCGCGATCTAGGTGGGTTTGTTGAAGGAAAAAACCACACTGAGAAAACTTACATCATGCCCATACAACAGTAAGAAGAGCAATTTTGGTTCATCACCGGGTGTCACTCGGTGGACATGATGAAGAAAACCATGCTGAGGGAGTAATTTGCACAAGTAAACGTTAGCTCTCAGTTCAGTTAGAAAACTATGATCTAGGCATCAGAAAGTAACAAAAAAAATGAGAAAGGCATCCGCAGTACGCCAGTAACCAGTGCTGACGCTGCACCGTCGCGCAACCACCACCGGTCGAACGCGGGTTAAGGATACTGCCGGCGTCGCCCGGTCCCTACGCAGGCTCGAACCCGCGCAGCAAGATTACAAGCTCGTTACCTCAACGCTATGGGCCGGGCATCGAAGTGCAGTGGATCCAGTAGCCACGACTCACATCGTCAGATAAACAAGTAGCAACAGCAAGAAAACGAGGTTGAACGTAAACAAAATAAAAGACGGAATCAAGTAAGTTCTGGATGAAGGTGACCTAATGCATGAACGTCGGTGCCGCGCGACTCCACCAAGTGCGGTAGTCCCCAACCAATGGTGTGGCTTTCATGCATAACGACGGCATGTATTAGCCTGACAAAGTGTCAGTCAGTTTTTCCATACCTTTATGCCATGCCATCGACTGGCCACTATGCGATTCCACCATAAGTAGTGCGGCAACGGCGCATAACGCACGCCTAGAGAGTCGACCAATGGGCATACGGAGAACATGACCTGGCCAACCAAAGCAGTTAAGCTTCGACAAACCCCCGAGTGAGGCGCCAGAAGGCTTCGTGCCAAAAACTAACTGGTGCATCTCACCACTAGGTGTTCCCGCCAGATGTCAACAATACTGCGAAAACGCCGGTGAACAAACAAGGCCAGCTTTCTGATGCATGCAGCATCGCCGGGCTTATCGTAGGGCTGTACACACTAACTTTCACTAACAGAGCGATATCCCGCCGTGCTCATAGATGGTTGAGCCTCTGGAAAACCACACGGGCCGGGCTGATATGCAAATTAACTTCCTCAATAATGTAGCCACTAGAGGCGACATAGTGAGTTAATCGATCCACCACTTCTTGACACTGTATGCTGAGAGGCAAAGCCGGTAGTGTGTCGGTGCAGTACTGCAACAATACCTTGCATTTTGAAAGTGCAAAGCACCTGACGAAGCGTGCAGCTCTATGTACCGATCTTTGCAGCAATGCGCGCATAGCCACTGCGCCAGACCTAAGGAAAGCTATGACGTCCGCAAATTCCAGGTTTGTCAGTCGGTCACTTGCAGAACTCCCACTCCGGAAGGGCCAGAAAGAATGCAGTCATTTAGGATCATTTCGATCACAAAGCTGAGGAGGGAAGATGCGGGATAACCCTGAATAACTCACTTGACGTGGCGAACTCAGGAGACAGCTTCCCGTTGACACTAAGCTGACTTCGGGAGTCAAGGCAGAGAGATTTCAGAATGGAAATGAGTTTTCCAGGCAAACCTTTCACGGACAAGCAGTGAAACAAGATGACACGATTAAATGAGTGGAAGGCGGCTTTCCAGCCAAGGTAAACCACCACAGTCGATCGTTTGTAGGGGTCTCTGCTCTAACAAATGTTGAAGAGCAAAGATAAGGTCCGTGCAACCAAGACCTGTAAGAAAGTGAGCATGGCTTTCAATGATTCGGCTGTTATGAAAACCGGTAAGTAGCCGAAGAATGATATCGATGAGAAGTCTGGAGACAATGGAAACAAGGCTAATCCTCCGCTGATTTCGCACAAAGTCCGACGACATTTTATATAAACAAACAGGACAGTTGACAGTCGCCAGCCTGAAGACAACTCTTCAGTGTCCAAATCGTGTTAGATAGGGAACCGAGTCCAGTCAACAAAGAGTTTCCACCATCTTTCAGCAAAGATGGAAGGAAGTCGTTGGCATTCGCGAGAAATGTTTCGTTTCCACACGGCAAGCTCATGTCGGATCTCTTCGAAAATGGATGGTGAGACACCGATTTCGCACGTCGTCTAAGGTGATTCAGCAAGCGGCAGTGTCGCAGAAGGTGAGCTGAACTACTGTTCAAAATGTTCCGCCCAACGACCCGGTAGACGCGGCTGAGAATCAAACGATCAGCTACTGTCTCACTAAGTCAGGGTTTTTTGGAACCGTATTCTGATGAGCTGGAATAGCACTCGGGTGTTCCTAAGAACACTGTTCCTTTCCATTTCAGAGGTTCTTGCAATCACCGATATCCAAGCTTATTTCAAAGAGTCCTTAGTAGTCGCAGTTTAAGGACATTGCGATTATGTTGAAAGTCAGTATCCGATGGAACTTGTTCCAATAATTCGATTAAACTGATTGATACCTCCGAGTTCTATCCACCGGTGGAACGTCTCAAAATGGGGAATACAGAAGGTGTCAAGGAATACATGACACACACGAAACGATTCCAGACAGTGTCAGGCACATCAAACACACTCACAAATAACAACTGATAGGCAGTTCGTCATGACATATATTGGCGCTGCCATTGGGAACGGTGACCGGCTCCTCTTACTGTGTGCCACTCACAGCTTGACGATCACGAACACCCGATTTGCACTAAGTGGGAGTTATATGGCTACATGGACACACCCACGGAGTGGACAGGTTCATTTGCTGAAGTTTTATCGGACGCCGGCGCGACATACGTGAAGTGTGCATGACACGTGTACTGCGTAAAGCTGAGTGTGGCACCGATCACAAGTTTGTGCGGACTACATCGTGCATACATTTTCGTACATCTATGTACTGCACTCAAGAGGTGAACCGGCGGAAATATAACGTCCGTTCCCTCGGTACTGCTAAGAATAGGAAGGAACCGGAAAAAAGCGATGGATATCGGCATTGGCAATGTAAAATTCACCGTCTCAGTGAGTGACTTGTGGCACCACATCAGTGAATTAGTGACGACTGCTGCCAAGGAAAACAGCGGAAGCACAAACTGTAAGCAGCCAGATTAGTTTGATGACAGTGCACTGGTGCACTGGTGTCGGAGAAGAATGCATCGTTCCCTGCGCATGTGGTTGATGCCTACCGATGCGCAAACTTCGACGGCGATGAACTCGAGAACTCCGTCGAATCAAAAATGCATGGTGGGCAAAGAACGCGAAGCAGATGGAATGCTACACCGAATGTCGTCAATATAAGGATTAGCTTGCCTCCTTGAAAACGGTGTATGGACCCACGTTGTAGCCGCTGAGAACGCTGATCGATGCCACTTCAGGCGCTAACTGCACACAGATTGCAGAAGCAGTGTAGATCTGGAGAAAGCATTTCGACTGTCTCTTGAGCAACCGTTCAGAGTGACTGGCCTAGGTTACACGAACTGCAACAACAAGATGAAGATGTAACCTGCCAACATACCGACGGTGCTTGAGACGTAAAGAGCACGTGCTCAGCTACGAAACGGCAAGTGCGCCGGAGCCGACCGGATCCAGCTTGAACTTTTGAAACACGGCGGACCGGCAATGATTTATGCGCTGCAGCATTTGGTGCAATGCGTGTGGATTGAGGAGGAGGTGCCTTCTGATCTGAAGTATGCCCTTGTGCTACCACTGTACAAAGGCAAAGTAAGCAAACAACGTTGCACGAAGTCTCGTGGCATAAACTTGTGTGGGGAAAGGGACTGCCCGAATCCTGCTAAACCGTCTCGGCACTCAGGTCGTGGAACCGAACGTGGCAGAAGAGCAATGCGAATTCCGTTCAGGCCACAGCACCGTAGATATGGTGTTCGCGACTCGTCAGTTGCAGAGAAATTCGGTGAGCGGCACCAGCCACTGTACTCGTTGTTTGTAGGCGTCACGAAGTCATTTGTCAAGGTGAACCGCGAGGCACTGTGGCTGGTGTTGGGTGAGTTTGGATGCCGGAGTAAATTTGAGAGTAGACGTACGTATGCACAGTGGTATGCGGGAGATAATGTGGCTCCGTGGACAAACTTCAGATGACTTTGTTGTTCTCTCTGGTGTGAAGCAAGGGTGTGTCTTAGCCCCTACCATGTTTAATAGCTACCCAAATGCAGTAATGTCTTGTGCATTTGATGTTGCTTATAAGTACGGCACCGTGTTGACGGTGGGTTGATGGGCATCCGTCGTTTCGGGGTGAGAACCCAGTGTGTAAGATAACTATCCGTATGTTGCACGCAGCGCGGATAAGTTACAACGGATGACGACGGTTCTCACTTCGATAGCGGTAAAGTTTCGGGTCACTATCAAAACAAGACTGTCTTTTTCAGCCATCAACAGGAATGAAATGCTCGGATTTGCCGCAAATCTAGATTGCTTATAACGTCTTCAGATAAGGAGCACACTGTGCAATGGCGTATCGAAGGCTGCTGTTGTATTTGGTAAGCTGAAAATCCGGTGTGGAAGGTTCCTTACCTGATCACTGAGACAAATCTAAAGCATGTATCGGTTGAAGGTGTTGTCGACGCTTGTTTATGGCAGAGAAAATTGTGCGTTGTATCGGAAACAGGTCAGTTATCTGGAGCGGTTTTATTAATGGTGCCCAAAAACAGTGGGAAGCAAGCCGCGCTCGTGAGCGTGATCACAGAGGTCCGTAGGTATCGTCTTGATGAATGTCACAACCACTGAAGACTTAAGAAAATTCACAAGTGTTTTACGAACGTATTACCTTACACACCTGCGACCACGACCAGTTACATGTGGGAGTTGGCGAGCTTGCACCCATTTTTGTCAGCCAGTGGCCAAGTGGTCTGCGCACTTGGTTTGCAACCATATGATTCCTGGTTCGAATGTGCGTAGGGGTAGGCGTCCTCGCGGTATCCTCAGCCCGCGCGCGCGAATGGTGGTGGTCGCGTGGCAGCGAAACGCCGTTACGGCGTACAGCTGACACATTATTTATTTTTACTACCCATTTGACCAGCGGTTAAGGCTAGCGGTAGTAAACGATTGAGCACCCGGTGGTGCACTGCAGTCGTGTCCTACGGCAATCGAATTATCAGCTCATAATCTATAAGCTATTGTCTTCAATGGTTAGGTTTGAAGGGAAGAGGACCATCGGCCTCTCCCTAGCCTACGAAGAGGACTGTGTAACGGAATGAGTGTGAGCTGTCTGGTATGAGTGAATCTGAAGACACCCAAAAATCGCAACCCAGCGTAGCCCAAAGGGTCACGGAGGTATATAAACCAACGCACTACGTTAAAGCACAGTCACATCGCGATCGAAAGCGTTGTGACTCACACCATAGAATGAGTGTGGGGATGAGACCCGCTTTCACAATGTATTGCAGTATCCGGGGAAGCGAGCAGTAACGACTACAAGGATGAGAAGGAATGGGAGTAGCATTTGTCTCTCCAGACTGTAATCGATGGGAATGCATACCGAAACGACAGCGAGGAGACACGCACTCAGAGACGATGGGTCGTTCAATTTGGACGAAGCAACGAATTCACATCGCAAGCAAGAGATCGCAAGACGTGATGAATTAGGGTACATGATATTCAAAGTAGTGACAACACAAATACTCCACACACACACACACACAGCTTGAATTCAGCATCAACAATGACAACAACTTTGCGGTCGTCAATGAAGGAATTTTGAGCCATATGGCCGAAGGTTGTTTGAGACGCTTGTACGAGAGTTTCGATGACCCAGTATTCCTCTATCCCATGACGGTACAGTGTGACAGCTAATGTTTTACATCGCAGATTATAAAAGCACTGTCCGAGAAAAGCATCAGGAGCCCTATTGGTACAGGTTTCCAAAGCACAGCGATCTTATTCACGATATTCGATCAAGAGGCGACTAGTAATCATGGAAAAAGAAGACCACCGATACACACGATGTGGCAGAAGTTAATCAATGGTAGAGCAATACTGTCAATAAGGAGTATCCATATGGGATCACGAAAAGAAGTCAGTTAACAGCACACACCGCGTAAACTAACTGCTCACATGCGACACAAACACCACTATAAGATAATGAAACAGCGTGATTTCCTTACCCTAACATGATTGGAGTGTCAGCAGTCACCTTGCCCAATTTCGGACCACAGTCATCGTAGAATCGATAACGTGCATTGGCAAGCACATTCTCCATAGCAGCTTGCAGATGGGTGGCGATTTCACACGCCTTCGTGGCATTTAACTCTTCCAACTTGATTTTCAACCTGTTCGCAGCAGAGATAGCCGCGGCTTCTGTGAGTGGCATTGAATGGTCGGTGACGCCAACAAACATTTTTCGTGCCAATTCAAAATCCACAGTGCTTCCGAAACGACGACCTTTACGTTTGCCTGCCACTTTCAGCACAAGCGACTCCGAATTTGAGGAGTAGGAAACTTCGTCGATGGATGAGTCAGTAGAGACTATGTTGGAGAGACGAAAAAAGTATGGGGGCAATGATAACGAACAGGGGGATTTCAATCGTAAGAGAATAGAAAACGTCAAGGCTACAAAGTTACAGGGTAAGTGCTTGGTTCGCTGTATATGGACTTCAAAGGCATAAATGAACAAGTATCATCGGTAATTTCTGCGCCGAGTTCATTGTCGTGTAACTGATGATACAGAGATAAGAGAACAGCAAGCGGCAGTAAACGGTGACCTAATACCGGATTTAAAAGCAGTACGAAAACATTCGAGATCAAGGCAAAGGAAACGTGCAAACGTCACGTGGCCACAAACAGCCGTCTTCAGGGTAAAAAAAGGGATTGCACAACAGATTCGCTACGACCTCCTAGTGCCAATGTCACATTCAGGGTACATTTGAAGATAACCCGGTAGCGTACAATTCCAAAAAAATCAGCACGTTGCAAGAACAAGGCAAATAACCACTGGTGCCCGGTAATTGCCATATCATAAACAGAACTAGAAGTGACGGGTTAAATGAGTTCTAGTTTCTGAGACGAGGTGGGTCAATAGAACCTAACACAGTGATCGACGACTTCACTGAGTCCGTAACTTTATAGCTTAAGGTGAATGAATTCCCTCGCTGCGTGTACCAGGAGAAATATAACCAACGAACAAACCTTAAAACAGCCACCTAATACTCATGTGTGTGCCCTAATGGCGCGGATACACTTGTGTCACTTGAAAAGAACAATACTCCCTGAGAAACGACAATTAAAGATCTAAGATACCTCCGAATCTCAGACAGAAAGATAAAGTCACACTGCTCTATAGATAAAAGGTTCACATCGTCATCGTGTTTGTATAGCCTCAAAAACGGTAGAGATTGCTTTATGGGAGCCATGGAAACTGAAGATTCCTAACGATGGTCCTCATTTGCACAGCAACTAAAATAATCTGAACAGACGCAGACCCGTTATTCCTTATTTGGCCTGAGCGATGCCAAGTGGTCTGTAATCATCGAACATCGATGGTGTAGACGACATGCCATAGGAAGACATCAATACTGGAAGGTGGTCCAACAGCCGTAAGGTGCAGACTGTATAAATAATTGCACAGAACACAAACACACATCGTGAATGGATTTTGTGATGAAATATTGGAAACATTATGATTTACGAATGAAGTAAGTAAAGTGACAGCCACGGCTGCAAAGATAAGTGGCGTATTCTTACAGATTAACATAAACTATCCACTGCGCTTTGACAATGGAAATGGATTAGTTTAAAGTGTCCGATATGTGCTCAGGCACAACTCAGCAGCTGCGTCATCATACAAATCAGGAAATCATCATCTAATAAAGCTACGTAGACTCATGAATGCAAACAACGGTTTGTGGCGTAACCGAATTGGGAACTGCAAAGAGCAATCAAAAACGAGACTTCCGATTTTGTTCCATGGCATACACCGGTGCAACCAGACAACGAAAAAGGAAAGATTATTGATAGAGAAATAAACTAAAACACCGTTGTGGTTACCAAACCGCCTGCAATCCGAGAAACGACTGATACAATCCCGTACAAAATGTGACTGCGACACAGGCTGCACATTCGAAAAGACGATAGCCCACATACCTCATACGCAGTGTAAAACAGAAGTTAAAACAACAGGGTGTAGGAATGGATGTCGGTGTCAGTCAGGGTCCGAGCCACATCCGGCAAAGTGTATCGCTCGTGAATCGGTGAATATGGGAACAAAACGACGCACGAACATGGTGCGTGCAATGTGCACCACTGTGAGCGCAAGACTACGAAGATCCAATTGCGTCCACTATGGGTGGGAACAGTGCTCGTTCCGCATCCATGGTTGGTGGCATCCGGTTCCTGAATTACCTGTCACTGTGGCCTCCATAGGACAGCCACAGGATCCCTGCGTCTACAAAGGGACCATGGGTGACTGACGCCGGACCACCCACAGCTCCATCCACACACACACCCCATATCCAGTGTAAACCCGCAGAAGTAAGACCAGGAGGCATGTGGATGGGAGCCACGTTTCATCAAAGGAGCCGGCCCACACTTCTTCAACAGGCACAGCACCAGCAATCCTGTCTATCTATGTAGGGAATCATACGTAGCAGACGCTGGCAGCGATTCACAGTCTCATGGAGCAAGTAACTGAAGTGAAGGGTGTTAGACAGGTAGGTACTTTGTCAACATTTACATCAAGTGCAGCCACAGCGGGGATATCAAACAACCAACATGGAATCTGAGGGAAAGTCAACACGCAAAACTGACACAGAATATGTAGAAGCATGAAAATTGAGCAAACCAAATAAAGTGGAATGACTTTTATCCAGATTAAAAAGATCTAGTTTAAGTGTATGTTGGTTTAACCCAACGGCAGTGAAGAACCATCATGAATGCGATATCAACCTCAGCATGAGACACCCCATACTGCCGAACCTAATGTACACAGGCTGCAAAAGGTTGTAATTTCAGAGAGATGGAGCGCTAGTTAGGAGATACTTGAAGTAAGTAAATGTGATTTCCTGGTCTCAAGCTCACTCAACTTCCTTTTGGCTGAGCAAGATAGATGCGTGGACAAGGCATCGTGAAGCTACGAAAAAGGTCCAGAAACGTATCGTGCATTCAGGAGGTGGGACCACTTCGTGGACCAAATTAGCTTTATTCAGAACTTAAACTTCCCGTTTTTGAGTCTAATTTTTTCAAGTGAAGAATGCGTCCAGTTCGGTCGTTTATCATCCCCAAGCGCAGAAACGAAGTTGATAACTAAGTTACCCATGCACAGGGATTGTTTGGGTATACAGTGATGCCTGTGTTGACCGAGAATACAGACCCCTCAATAAGCGAGAACCTTGGAAGGATTGCGGCAAGTTTAAGCGGTTAAATTTGAGGCATTATCAAAGCAAATTGTGCGCGGAGAAAAGACCAAGACACTGACCAACCTGAAAGATTCCTTTGTAAGAACAAGAGATGCTTCCTACCCGATCGAAAGCCCGAAACAGGTGTACAATTTATCATCGATTGGGTTCACAAGAGAACAGTTGCAAATTCTTTCTCTGGGTATAAAATATTTGCTACCACCGAAGAAAGCTGGCAAGATCAGCCCACAGAGCAGTTTGCGTGAGCAGCTCAGGGGACTCACACTGAGATCAATGGATGATGCAGAATAGTTTCCAGCGAAATTGGCAAATATTTCGAACATAACTCTGAATGTGCGGATATATCAGGGAGCTGAAAGAGAGGGAACATCCGATCCACCTGCGACTGGACGAAAAAGCTGGTGTTGTTATCGGAGACGGGAAAAAAGCGCACATGGAAACATGCTGATTCAATCGCGTAGCACATACTCGACTGTCACACGTGCCAAAAACTCCAAAAGACAGAGCACTGCTCGCCTACTGCAGTTTGCCGGAGCCGAGTGGACAACTGACTTAGCGAAAAGATGACAGTCGATAGGGTTCGACCGATTGAGGTTAAGAGTGAATTTGATTTTCGTGAAATCCAAAGTTGGGTTTGGAGTAACTGCGGGCATTAGTAGTACGTCGGTACGCAGCACCGATGCTTCGCTGCCGCGCAGCCACAAGTCGCGCGTGGTCTAGAGATACTGCAAGAATCCCTCGGTCCCAACGGAGACTTGAATCCGCGACCACAGAATTATAAGACAGATTTGTGATCCTTAAGGCCGGGCTTCATCGTGCAGTAGTCAAGGGTGGTCACACGTCAACTATCAATTCCTTCTGGTCGCCATTCCCCCTGGTTAGAGATGACCAAAAAGAGCGGTTGGTTATGGTCAACCCAATTCCCTATCAATGATACGATCCACTGTACCAACCGTTCACCCCCCAAACTTTCAGTAGCAGGCGCACATTCTGATATGCGTACCCTGTGGAGATCGCCACAACTCTACTTGTATCCTAAACGCCGACAGACTTCACTAGGGTAGTGGCCAACACTGTATCGGAAAATAGCAAATTGTATGCATTAATAGGACGTCCCATATCTTTCATATAGCCAACAGCTTCAGAAAACCGGCACTGGCCTGTAGGTATTCAACTCCAAAATGATTGGTGGGGCACACTGATATCTCTCATTTATAATCGAAACCAACAAACAGAGGTCTGCGATAAAGAATTTCGGTGTTGCACATCTCTAACACTGCAGTCCACAAGTGGTTTCGGTCATATCTGGATATCTCAGATAAAGAGAAGCTAAAGTGAGTGCGGAATCTTGGATAGCTAACGCATTAATCATTAAGCCAGTGAGCTTCGCGAGCAACGCAACTGGTTGCACAGCGTATAGAGGCAACACAGGAGAGTAAGCGCCACTTTTCCTCACTGACTGCGACCGCGCTCAACAGTTGCTAGAAATCTGTCAGACTTCGATAGTCTTTTAGTGGTCGAATGGAAACAAGAGATTTCACGGCATCAACATTGTATTGAAGTGTGAGACTACGAAGTGCTCCAATCATAGAGAAGTTGCAGAACTCAATCCTTCAGGGACAAACGTCTATTCGATACAGTTAACTAGACGAAAAGTACAGCACGCTTGGAAAACCAAACTCCTCGAGACAAGTTACACGTTCACGTCCATAACTAACGACCCTTCTGAGACGATGGGGTTCTTCATTTGACTCAGTTAAACAAACCATGATTAACTCACATGAATATCTGCCAATCAATGTCCAGCAATCAAATCCGTTACGCTTGTCTCCCATTGGTTATCTGGCTCATTCGGTTGGCCCGTCCGTTCACTCTGATATGACACACCCACAACATCCTTCCATATTTAGTGTCACTGTATCTCCATATTACTATGCACCCCGTACACCTTGTCACTCCGCGTCATCTTCGTCGTATCTGCGGCTTCGCACGCCTTGTCACACGCCATCGAACGCTCCACTCCCAGTCCACATTATTGTTTCAGGTGCCGTCGCAAATGCACTCGAATGCTTCTGAGCGTTTTCCCTCCAACACCGACCTTTGCAATCACCATACCCTTCTTGACCACACTTCCTCCCCCCTGTTACCTCAGCCAACATCTGTGCACCGCGATTGTAGTACCGTTTCTGGGTTGTCATTCGTCTTCTTAGATTGTTCTGTAACTTCTCATGCTGTGGCGAAACTGGACGCAAAAGTGCGGCAGATGCCTGCATCAGTATTCCAGTCGTTCGACTGTATAGACGCTGCAGTGGGCTCAAGCCGATGACCGTTGAAGGAAACTTGCGATTCTCCAGTAGCATGAGGTAAGGATCTTCGCCAGTAGATCTAGTCTTCAATAACAGCCGTTTGGCCTGCTTCACCGCCAACTCCGCCTTTCCAATCGATTGGCTGTGGTATGGGCTGATTTTCTGATGCACAAATTCCCACTTAGTTGCAAACTGAGGACCATTGTCGGAACCCAGCACTTCCGGTATTGCGTGCCGCGTGAATTAACATTTGAGCTTGTTGATTACTGCTTCTGTGGTCCTAGTCGAGAGTAAATCGATTTCAAAATAATCACTATAGTAATCCACCCTAAGTAAGTATTCTCACCCCTCGTCACAACATAAATCCAATGCAACCTACTGCGACGGTCGATCAGGGACATCATTGGTTCCTTCGTCTGCATGATTTCGTGTGAACGGCACGACACACAATTCGACACATGAAATCTGAGTTGACTCGTCATTCTTGGCCAAAAGATGAATTCTCCTGTTCGGTTAACAGTACAGTTGGGACCCAAGTGAGCACGATGAACATATTTCAGCATATCTCCACGGAGGGACGACGGAATCAGAATACGGTTTCCATTGAACAGCAAACCATCATAGACAGAGAGTCCATCCCGAAAATAGAAGTAGGGTGTTAGTTCCTTCGGCGGCTGCTTCTTCCTTTCTGGCCAACCACTTTATAATAACGTCCCACGAAACTGCAAACGTTGCATCTTCCACTGTGTGGCATCATATTTCATTCAGACGATCTTCAGTGACTGTCAGATGCTGTACTAGTTTACCGCTTCGACCTCTTCTGGATTATGCTCGGCTACCGGCAGATGAGCTCTTCAAAGCGTATCCGCGACGAACACCAATGTGTACACACTATCCACGTTGTACTTTTGAAGCCAGATAAGTAAAAGTTGAAGACGACGAGGAATGATGTGCAGCAGTTTACTGGATATCGACACAAGCGTTTTGTGGTCGGTATACACCGTTGTCGTTCTTCCGAAAGAATGATAGTTGAAAGGCTCCATGGAATGCACTACCGCGAGCATCTGCTCCTCAAGCTGCGCATAGCGCTGCTTGGTCATGGCGAGTGCTCGACTGCGACAATAAAAAGGTTCTGTAAGAGAACAGCACTTATTCCGTTCTGGCTACTGCCACACTGTGCCTCCAGGAGCTGCGCTGGGTCGTAAGACCCGAGTACAGACGCGTTGCTGATAAGGTGCTTAATAATTGCAAGTGCGGTTTCCTGTTTCTTTCAGCAACTGTGACTGACGTATTGATATCAGCGAGTATACAAAAAAACGGCTTAAGTAATTCACCATAACGTTTAAACGTTGGATTCCCTTTACGTCGTTAGGGGGCGGCATCTCTCGATTCGTATTAAACTTTTCTTGATCGAACCTGACTCCTTGGGTCGTTAGCAAATGCCCATGAAAATGTACCGCGTCTTACCATAGTTCAATTTTCGCACGTTTAACGTGATGTATTTTTGCACACAACGCTGCAAGAAACAGTGGCGATTAGCGTCATGCTCTTCTACCGTCGAACCATAGATCAAAACATTGTCTACCACACATGTTTGACATACGAAATCGTCTCCCGCTTGCACCAATAGCTTTTGAAAATTTTCACTCGAGATTTTCAAACCAAATGGTAAACGCATCCAACTATAACGCCCGAACGGTGTTGCAAAGGTAGGAAGGAAACTGGATTCTTCATCGAACTACATGCCAAAATGCGTGAAATACTTAGGTTTGGCCAAGCGAGGCAAAATATATCCTAAGGTCGGTAGCGCTTAATGCTATCTGCGCAGGGTCTCAGTCAACGGCTTCGGGTCAATACACACATACGTAGTTCGCCCGTCTTCTTAGTAATGATTGCGACCTGACTAACTCAGTCGGTTGGTTTTTCGACTTTGGCAATTATACCCACTCTCCCTAATTTGCGTAACCTATCACGCAGTGCAAATGGAACTCTTCTAGCCGGCAGCGCTGTCGGTCGTATCACAGGATTTAAGAATAAGTGAGCAATTCGCTCAAATTTTCCCAAATCTGAGCTAAACACAGACGGTCACTAATATCGGTTTCGCCCTGGAAAGTATGCACGAAAAGACCGGGATAAACAACAACAAAACCGAGAGACTGGGTTGAATCAATGACGAGAATCGGCGTGAGCTATACATCCACGACCACAAACTCCAATCGATGTGAGGCTTCATCCCTTGGATTAACCATTTCGATTGTAACTGAGCCTTTCAGATGAAGTCTGGAACCATTCCACATGCGCGGGCAAGCTTGATCAAATCGCACTCTTGGACAGTGCTTTCAATAGCATCCGTGTCTAACTGGAATCGTACGACTTTGCCTTCGATAAAAAAATCTTGCGTAGACACCCTCCGAGACACATTGCCAATTTAATATTCTACGTCTGTGATTGAACTTTCACAGACGGGCGCACTCCCTTTGATTGATAGGCAACAAGGAGCAAAGTGGTTTCACACTCTGGGCATTTCTGTCCCCACGTTGGACACTGTTCGTAGATGCTCGGATGTCACGACGCGCAAAATTTGCAAATCTCCTGTTTCACGTTAGTAACAGGTTCACGTCCATAACTAACGACCCTTCTGAGGCGATGGGGTTCTTCCTTTGACTCAGTTAAACAAACGATGATTAAGTCGCATGAATGTCTACAAAACAATGTCCAGTAAGCAAATCCGTTACGCTGTCTCCCATTGGTTAGCTGGCTCGCTGGGTTATCTCATCTGTTCACTCTGGTATGACACTCCTATCAGAAGAGAATCAAACACTAATAGAATTTCTGGCATTCATTTGACCCCAGCTACTTTGCTTCCATCATCAGCGTCCAATCATTTGGCGCATGTAACTCCTGTACAAAAAGAAAGTAACCAGCCTCATCCAATGTCTATGAAAATATGTGGCACACCGAGCTTGAAATGCATGATGGATACCGCATGTGATTGTATGCTGCACTCGTTCTGGTGTGAAATTCATCTGAACGCGGCTAGCGCAGTCCAAGCCAAAGCACATGTCAAGCCGAATGATGGAGATTATACGACATCAGCGGATTGGAACCACGTCAACCTTCAGCTGCGAGCAATTCACATGACAGAGAACGGAATAACTAAGCACCACAACATCAAGCGAGAGAAAAAACCACGATAATTCCTGGCTCACTGGACGGATATGATTTATGCTATCAAATAAGGTTTGATTTCGGTGCAGCAACAAGTTCCGACAAGGTCATACTCGCAGTGAATGTGGCAGTAATGGACAAACATCGCAGCGATTATTCAGTGGCAAATAGATACAAAAATTGAGTCGAAACCAACGGGTGGTGACACCACTGGTTGCTGGCCGAACTCATGAGTAAAACAGATGGTCTAGTCAAGACATCGGTGAAACCTTCGGGCATAGGGAGTACAAAACGATAAGAAGCAACTAGGTGGTTGAATACGAGTTGGTATGCAGCCGACAACGGTTGCGGGATGATTTTTCAATTGTTGATCTGTCAAAGAAGCTTCGTTCGGTAACACATACGCATGAGAAGAGACTGTGAAAACCTCATGAATGACATGACAGCAAACACACTAATTTCACAGTGACTAACTAGCGCCCCTTAGTAGCCCCATATTTTTTCGTCAAATAGGAACCGGTTAACTATATAGAGTAACGGAGAAACGAGAAAGTAGTGTCCTGAACTATCCACCACGACCATGGCGATAGGAAAGATGGCTGTGATGTCGATGACGGGAATGTGGCGACTTAAACCTTTGGCGCATGTATGAATTCCAGGATTTACTGCATTTAATGTTAGTGGTAAAGTTACTTGAAACGTCGATAACTGGATGTTGGAATATCGCTCTGGATTACCAGAACAAAAATTTGTGCTATTTGTCAAACTTCAGCTCGCTAAAAGCCCCTTGGTGTTCCTATCCACCGCCGTCCATGACTTCATTCCTGTTTGTTTCCAGATGGACACACCACTCCGTGTATCAATCCATGCAACCTATCGCATCCGCCACACCTGCCTGTCGTCCCGTGAGTAACGCTTTTGCACATACATACCTGCCCCGTCTCATAATGCCTCCCTTGGGGATCCAAGTGCAGTGTCTCGTTATGCGACCTACGGCAAACTCGTCATTGAGTATCGCTGTGTGACAATATAAGCACCTGTGTGATTCCGCTCACGGACTTTGCATGTGTACAGTAGCAAATGCGATGATTTGCACCCTCATTGCGTACCTTGTAGAGACTCGAGTGTTTCAGCACTGAGCGGGTATTGTTGAGGGATGTCTTTAGAGTAGTTTGATATCTATATGAATAGTACCGTAGTTCATATTCGGCTTTCTTCCCGTTGGACCTGGGAGTTACGCGAGTTCCGCAAGTCCCGTGCGAATTTATCGCTTACAGTACTCAACAATACGAGTTCAGTAAACAATGAGGGCGCAAATCGTCGTACTAGCAATCGTGCAGAGTAGTCACGAAAACCAGAGTCCTTCCTTCTCTCTAACAACATTTCTCAAGAACTCTTAGTAATGGAACACCAGAGCTCTGACCAGTCGACGTACCAGCCTGGGATTGACTGCTATTCCTCTCAACATCAGGCAGTGTGTCGATGATCAACAGTCACTGGACCACATCGGTACACAATGCGGCCTCATGACACTCGGCGGTGTCTGAAAGCGCTTCAAATGCCACCACTTCAACTGCACTTAACATAACATCCTTTGTCTTCTGAGAGTTACAGCTAGCTTCCACGGAAGCAAGTGTCTGAAAAACCGAAGTAAATCATAGATTCATGTTGAGATGCATCTATGGTAGACATCACCAGAAGTCACGAAGTGCTTTAAATGATCTGCGTCTGACATGTACAATTTGTCCTCACGATTGTGAGCATCAGATACGGGCTGTACCGCATATGCTGGCCACGCTTACTGGAGAACAACCATGTGAAACAGTTTCGATTACTGCGGACTTACGACAATCTTCCAAAAGTCCAAACTGTGCAACTAACGTTAAGTGACAGATAAGCGGCTTGATTAGAGACACTGAAAGTGCATGAAGGGCCGTGCAAAGTACATCTTGACTCCAATGGAGTAATACACGTCCTAAACGATAGAGTGACTAAGTCAACAAACAATTCAGTGAAGGACCAAAACGATGGATGCGATATAGTAGATGGTAGGTTGACTGAATCCAAAAATAGCCTTACGTAACCATGAGACGAACTCCTTTTCGACGGCAGTAGTGTCGGCCAAGAAGAACTCATGAAGGCGAGCGGCCTCAATCTGTGAACTGAGCCATGAACGTATTGCCGGTAGTTCACTAGATGGATGGCGCAAAGTAGCCGGGATTCCATGGGAAGCAAGAGAACCACGTGCAGCTTCGGCAGACATCTGACAAATAATGAAATCCAACAAGTAAGCGGGTACAAGATGTGGTGAATTGACAACGTTGTATGCGCATTCGGGATGTTCATGTAACCACGGACTGTCGTTAGATGTGTGATTGAACACCAAATCGGTCATGCTGAGAATCGACCAGTCGACCTCCAAATGATTCAGAAACTTTGAAATCGCAGGCCATTCGATGGGGGCAGACTTTGGACGAGTGAAACTTGGGTTCACCTTCAACTGATCACGCAAAGAGTAAGCAGAACCAGAGTATCCCAATTCCTGCAAATGGATAACAAAAATTACCGAAGTTTCCATAAGAGATGCACTTGAATAGGGGAAGTAGATATAATTACAACTCCATCAAAATATGGTTAAAAAGGTAAAAATAATTACCTGTTACCTGCTATTACAATAATAATCGTTCCTCAAGTTCTAATTTGACATTTAAAAGTGCCCAACTCCCACAGGGCGCACAAATGTAGGATATTGTCAATCGGCAACCCCTCTCTGAATCGAACAGAATATTATGCAAATCCAGTAATGTCTTAAAATGTTGCAAAGAGTCCACTTCCATGACATGTTCTGGCAAACTGTTCCAAACATTTATCACTCTATACAGAACACAGGAAGTCGAAAACTCACTACAGGGCCGAGACCATAAACTTGTCCCTGTGTGCTGCATGGCGTAAGTAGGTGGAGCAGCGGTCTCAGCATGGGTGAGTAGCCGAGATGTAATGTTAAGATATGAAAATCCTAAACCAGGGGTGTCCAAACTTTTCGCAAAGAGTGCCATATTTGTGAGGCGAAAATATGTTGGCATTATATTCAGTCTGATATTAAGATAATAAGCAAAAAGGATGTCTCTTTAATTTTTTTACAAGTCTTTAATGCGAATAGTGAAACTGAGATCTGGGGAATTTTGTAAGTTTTGATTTAGCTAAGACCCTTTAGTAAAAGTACTACATAGACTTCTCCTAGTTGGTTAAAAATAAACAATACCACCTCATTGATTTTTGCCAGTATCTGACGACATCGGATGACGCACTCGAAACGCCTTTAATTTTTGTAATCTATATAGTGTCTTCTGTAAGGAAAATGTGCAAGCCTGAATTTACTATTTCATGATGAGGCCGAAGGCCAGTTTAAATGTCAACGCGAGCCACATTCGGCCCGCCGGCCGGAATTTGGACATTTCTGCTCTAAAAGGATGACAGGAGAAGAGGTACAGTACTTATCTTCTTACGGAAAACGCCGTAAGACAGGGATAAGCCTGGTAGGGACGTGTCAGGCACGTTCGATCTTCGGTGCTACACCTAAAGTGATCAGGCAGTAGGTGGGCTAGCTGTACTCTAACATTGGTCTCATGACGGAAGGGAACATGCAAGTAGCGATCTCTTCCGACCAAGAAGTCGCCTTTGAGTGTCCAAGCAGCTGTAATCGTTTACGATACAGCCTATTCCTTTTTTCCAAGGACTTCAAATGGCGGCGCACGAGAAGACGTGGGGCCTTGATGGAAGGCGTGGGTTGTAGTGATTAGTCCTCACCGCCCTTCCCAGATCTCATTAATACCGGCTTGGCTGGGTAGACCGAGAAGTGGACTTCCGTAGACCTCATGAAGAGGTTAAGTTCTTGCTGAAGTAGGTAGATTGCAGTCGGCGAGTGCATCAGTTCCTATGCAAATCCTCAGATTGTCCGCAAACAGGGTACATGGCGACTGCAGAAGTGGAGGTAGATCGTTGTGATGTGGAGCAGGAACAGAAATGGACGCGTCACTCTGCTTTGGGGTAACTTGCGAATAAGACACCAGTTGGTTTGGTGCCCGTAAACTGTAACCGCATTCTCAACCAACGAAAAACGCCCGGATCCACTGGTGCAGTACACCACCACCAAACCACAAGCCCTCGGTCTGTGTAGGACCTTATCGTTCACTAGGTCGAACGCTTTACTGGACTTGATGCGGATCACGTCGACTGACATCCAGCTCCACACCGCCTGCAGCCATTCATGTTACATCATGAGTAAGTCAGTGATGCATGAGCGACCTGGCATGAAGCCGTGCTGTGCGGGCACCCCTAGGTCTTTTGACCAGAACAGCTCTAGTGTACTCTATAATCTTCACGGCAACCTTGGCTAGAACAGGAAAGCGGTGATTTCAAATCGGCTGTTGGTATTTTTTCGAGTACGCTATCCACTGCGGACGTATCAATGCTGACCTACTACTCGCGGAATTTTGTCTATCTGTATAATTCTGAGGTAACCAATGCTGTCCTACTCCGCGTGTTTTGCAATGGTTCCGGGACACTGCGCGGAACGCGTCTTAAATCGCATGCGGTCACAGAGTCAGGGACATCATCAAAGGAATTTTAGTAAACGCTCTAGTAAAATAAAAAAGCAAAGTCCTTGTTGGTAAGCTGGACTAATACGTTCCTATAAATAAAGCGCAATGTGCGTTCTCCCTCTGACGTCAGTGCCACTACGCAACGTAAAGAATATGCAAACGCTGACAGTATGTTACAAAAAAGCTGACTACATCCTGATATGGAGAATGAGGTTATCCAGCTCGATGGGTACTGTGACGCAGAATCATGATGAAATTCGGCAAGCCTGTTTCAGACATCCCTAACATCAGAGAGTAGCCGACATCTAATCGAATGTAAACCGAAATTTAGGAGTGGATTTCTTCTCGTCGCCAACTAAAACGTCTTGGTAACCCATGGACACACCACCGTCTGGGCTTAAGCATTTTGCGCATCAGTTCATCCCATACTTGCTGCCTTACACTGAGTGCTATATCTGTCTCGTTGCTGGTGACAGTAACAAGAGGCTGTGTCTGTCGAATCCAGATGGGTGACAGGGTTGGACTTATTTGTACAAACAAAACCCAACTGTTTTCTACTTTACAGCGGTCTCTTTTCCCCTAGCTGGCTTGCCGAACTACCTCCTCGTGGTGCCATTTGGATGGTTCGGAGGTACCCCGTTCCAGCAAATTGTCCGACGGCACTGTTCCACCTCAGTGGGGCATTGTACTCCAGCAATTGTGCTGATTGCATGGGGTGAATTGGGCCCCCGTTTGGTGACCTACCAAACAAAAGATGTATGAACTGAACATTCAGTCGGCGACTGACAGTGGGTGGGATTCCCTGAATTCGCCCCGCTGCCTTGCGGGTAGGCTAGTTAGGCAAAGGCTCGGGGTGGAATTCCCTAAAACAACTCCTTACTCCAGCTTGGACAACCGGGTAGTATTACGCCCACTAAAAAAGCCATTGTTTGTTCGTCTGCTATATCGCGCTCAGCTGTCTTAATTTATGCTACCTGCACTCCTTATTCACACGCCACTTGTTCACAAGTTCCAAATCACTGTTATCCGTTACCAGCTGATTCCTTTTTCCAAGATTCTACTCCCGATGGTTTCGTCGATACCAACAGAGTTCGTCCACTAGCCCTCTTTCAGCCTCGATCGTCGTTCCGCTTGGCATGCATTAATGTACATACACACATGCACATTGGGCAGCAGAATGGTCTTGCGCGCACCTTGGAATCCATTGCCATCGATGTTTGCTGCCTTTCCGAAACGGCTGGCAGGCCGAACTACCTCCTCGCGGTGCAAGCTGGGTGGTTCGGGTGTACCCCGTTCCAGCGAAGTGTTCGGGGTCATTGTTCCACCTCGGTGGGGCATTGTAGTCCGGCAATTGTGATGATTTCATGGGGACTATTGGGCCCCTGTTTGGTAATCTACCAAAGGAAAGACGCATGAACTGAAGATTCAGTCAGCGCCTCCCAATGGGCGTGATTCCCTGAATTCGCTCCGCTGCCTTGAGGGTAGGTTATTTAGCCAAAGCCTTAGTGTGGGGTCCCCTAAGTCTACCCCCTACTTAGGCCTGGGCAACCGGGTAGTATCACGCCCTATCACAAGACCATGGACTGTACTACAACGTGTTTATCAACTACCGTTGCTGCTTCCCACATTCACGCGACTTCATCAATCGCCACTTGTTTGTTTGCTAACAATCCCTACTTTTCGTTGCCCGATTCATGTGTTCAACAATCTGGCTGCGGTTCCGGTTGTGCCGCGAACTAAGGAGTTCAACCTATGGCTCTCCTTGGTCCCCGATCCTCGTTCCGTCTGGCGTGCTTCAACGCTCGGACACTCATGCAGATTGGACAGCAAGCCGGTCTAGCGCGCACCATAGAATCCCTCCATTTTGATGTCTGCTGCCTTTCAGAAACCCGATTGCAAGATCCCAGCAGGGTGCTTACATTGACACCCACCACTGACCACGAAGCCAGATATCACCTGC
This sequence comes from Dicrocoelium dendriticum, assembly GCA_944474145.2. Classification (NCBI taxonomy): domain Eukaryota; kingdom Metazoa; phylum Platyhelminthes; class Trematoda; order Plagiorchiida; family Dicrocoeliidae; genus Dicrocoelium; species Dicrocoelium dendriticum. The sequence goes on along the minus strand of OX104061.1, from coordinate 110,863 downwards.
CTCTTTCTGGAGACCCAGACGAAGCCTCAGCGGGTTTGGCTGGTGTAGGTATAGCACTAAGTGGCAAGGCCGAGGCGGCACTACTGGACTGGTTCCAGATTAACAGCCGACTATGTGCAGTTCGGCTTTTGGGTTCATGTAGAATGAACAAACGTCGCGAAGAGAAACACAACTTGTTTGTGATCTCCGTGTACACGCAAAATGATTGCAGTGGCAGCTCGGTCAAGGATGAATTCTACCGTAATCTACATCAGCTCTTAACTAGTGTTAAAATGTCAGATGTCTTTGTTGGGGATATTATTGCACGGGTTGGCCACCGGTTACCATACGAACGCCACCTTGGTGGTCACCACGCGCTCGATGAGAACCGCTCTGATAACGGAGAGACTTCTCACATTGTGCGAAGACAATCGTCTGTTTCTCTCGAACACTAGCTTCAGGCGTACGAAGAAGCGTTCCGCAATGTGGCGTCCCCCTTCGCTAACACAGCCGTGGTCTCAAATTCATCACATTGCAATTAGCTTCAGAGGGTGTGGTAGCGTACTGGACTGTAGGTCCATTTGGTCCACCTTCGTCGACTCAGATCATGCACTGATCCGTGCGAAAACCTGCATGTGTGTTGGGGGGTCTCGAAACGTGATGCACCGCAAGGCTGATGTAAACTGATTAACTGATTCCTCTGTCCAGGCGAGCTATCAGTCTTTACTGGCATACGCAATCAGTTGCAAACCACCGCAAGACGTAGGGCAACACTGGACTTGTATACAGAAAGTGATGACCATTTCCGGACAATCAAGCTGTGGCCTAGTTCGACGCCCCTTAAAGGCTTGGATCTCTGCTCGTTCTCTGGAGCCGCAAAGATATCCCGACGGAATCAGACCGCAACGAGTGGCGCCGTTCTGCCAACCGGCTGCTCAAGCAAAGCTTAAGCAAGGATCGCGAGGCATAGTGGTCAGAGCGTGCTTTAGCGATGGAGACCGCTGCCCTCTCTAGCAACACTCGCAAACTTTTCCAACTCATTCGGTCCACTGGCCTCAGGAAGCCTGGTGTCAGTGAGGTTATTTGCGAGGTGGATGAGTCTCCGATCACCAACCACAGCTATGGACCGCTGGGCAGAACACTTTCACTCGCAGTTCAACTAGCTCCAACGTCCATCAGTAACATGCGGTACACCTTGTTGTCCACCCTGGCTTCTCCCACTGAATCTACCCAGCGAAGCGGAAATCTACCTAGAGATTCGACGCTTGAAGAGGTTCAAGGCTGTTGGCTCAGAGGGACTTCTCCGGAGCTGTTCAAGTACGGCGGCGTGGCGATCATTAACCAGCTGACCTCGCTGTTCGCAAAAATTTGGAATGAAGAAAGTGCCTTCCTCTCGGGGTGAATCAATTATTGCCCCCATTTTCAAAAATGGCGCTCGCACTTCATGTGTAAATCATCGCGGGATTAGTCTTATTTCGGTTGCTTCCAAGCTATTGGTATCCATTCTGCTCCGTAGACTATCCCCAATAGGTGGATCATCCTACCGTGAAGAATAAGCTGGTTTCCGTCCTGACGGCGGATACGTGAATCAAATCTTCACGCTCCGCCAGCTCCTCGAACTTTGTCACATTTATCACAGGCCCACTATCGTTGCATTCCTAGACATACGTGCCGCTTTTGACTCCGTTGATCGACCTGCTTTATGGCGTTGCTTGCTGAAGAACGGGGTGCCAGAAAAATATACCGCCATCTTATGAGTACTTTACATTCATACATCCGGTAAGCTTTACTCGCAATTTGCAGTCAATAGCGGTGTGCGACAGGGCTGCCCTATGTCCCCATTCGTCTTCAATTTCGCAATCGAAGACGTTCTGTCGAATGCTCTAGAAGGTTTCCAACATTTTGGCACAGAGCTTCTACCGGGTGAGCGCGCGACCGACTTAGATTATGTTGATGATATCGCCTTACTTGGTGACGATCCTCAGGGCACGCAACTCATGCTGGATCGTTTGGCGGTTGAAGCATCCAAGTATGGCATGAGCTTCGCCCCATCGAAGTGTAAAGTACAGCTCAAGGATTGGCTTTCACCTGCTCTCGTGCTCACTCTAGAAGGTGCACAACTTGAACAGGTGGATAGTTTCGTCTACCTCGGGAGCTGCTTTTGCTGACGACACTATTAGAAAAGAAGTTTCTCTTCGCATCCCCAAAGCCCGATTATCATTTGTCAATCTGAGGCAATTGTGGCGTCGTCGAGACATCTGTTCGCTCAGTGTTGTATGGGAGCGAGTTCTGGCCGATTCGCGTGGAAGACATGCGTCTTCTTTCTGCCTTCGACAACGGTTGCTTAAAGACTGCTCGTTTTTGGTGGCAACATCGAGTTACTAGTAATGACGTTCGACGTCGCATCTTGGGGAATGCGAGTATTCCTTTCAACAAATTGGTTTTGCTGTACCAGCTGAGATGGCTAGGTCACGTTCTGCGCATGGCACTTGAGCGTCTAGCGCGTCGCGCTCTATTCGCTCGTCAAGGACTTGGCTGAAGGCGACCGCGTGATGGTCAGCCTTCCACTTGGCGACAGTACATAAAATTGCGGATGTCGTGTCTAGCCGTTGTTGGACCCGTACGTCTTCCAGGATGGGGACCCAAAGATGAGGAGTGACAATGGCTTAACACGCTTGAAGACATGGTCCGCAACCGGGATCTGTGGAAGAATTGTGTACAGAATTGTACTGATTCACATGTTCAATACTGCAAACATTAAAAAGGACAAGAAAAGGGAAAATCGGCGTGTGAAAACAAAGTAAAAAGCTTTCGTGTTACTTTTTGGCAAAATGGTCTTTGTTCCTGCGGCATAGTAGCTAAAGTGTGTTGCTCACCTTTGACTACTATACCATGATGATTATGACGCGATAACCCCCTTATCCGCTAATCTCCATGGCTTTTATTGGCTCTATGTCTAGTTGCTAGACTGTTGAGATTGTGGTTGGAATTAACTACATGCAGACATAAACTTTCCGAAACACGTTTGCAAGACTCCAGTATTGCGTTTGACTTAAGATCTCCCACAGACCGCTAAGCCATGTTCCACCCAGGTCGATTTGGTGACACAGAGGCGCCCGCGGCAGGCTTGGCTGGCGTTAGTGTAGCGCTAAGCAGTGAAGCCGAAGTCGTGCTGCTGCTGGTTTCCGATTAATAGCCGACTGTGTGCAGTTCGGCTTCGCGGATCATGCAAAAGAAAATGACGTCGTGAGGAGGGACGCAACTTGTTTGTGATCACATCTTACGCTCCAAATGACTGCAGTTCCGACTCAGTCAAGGACGATTTATACCGAGAACTTCACGAGACCTTGAGCAGAGCCCGCAAACCCGACATCATCGTCCTTGCTGGGGATCTTAAAGTACGGGTCGGTCTTCTGCTAGCATGCGAAGGTCACCTCGGAGGCCACCATGCGCTCGATGAGATCCGCTCAGATAATGGAGAGACTCCTCACACTGTGCGAAGAGAAACATCAGTTCCTCTAGAGCGTCAGGTTTCGGCACCCGAGGAGACCTTCCTCTACTTGGTGACCCCTTCTGCATTCCAAGCTTGGTCTCCGATTGATGATATCACAATCAGTTTAAGATGGAGTGGTAGTGTAACGGAATGCAAATCAATCAGGTCCACCTTTCTTGACTCAGACCATGCACTAGTTTGTCCAAATATGTGCATGAGTTTCGGATGGTCCCAGAAAACGAAGCACTAAAGTATGGATACAAACAAACTATGTAGGCTCTCGGTTCAGCAGAGCTATCAAACATCCCTGACCGATGCACTCAGTTGTGACCCACCGCAAGACGTTGATGAACACTGGACGTTCATGCTAGGCACCATGATATCTTCCGGGCAGTTAGTATGTGGTCTCACTCAGCAGCCTACGAAGGCCTGGATCTCCACGTGCTCTTTTGACCTATTTGATCGCCACAGGAAGATCCCTGCGAAGTCCACCCACAATGAAATGCGATGTTGTCAGTCGGCAGCTCAAACGAAGCCTACGCAGTGATCGTGAAGCCTGTTGGACTCAGCGCGTTTGGGAAATGGAGGCCTCTGTCCAGTCTAACAGTACTCGCAAGCTCTTTCAGCGCATACGATACGATGGCGAAAAAAGCCTGGTGCCAGTGGGACTATTTGCAAAGCGGATGGTATGCCGGGTGCCAACTAACAGAGACGCTTACATCAAGAAGCCGAACATTTTCATTCACAGTTCAATTGGCTATCACCGTCCATCTGTATGCCCTGCGAAGCAAGCCGCTCGCTCTGGGTTATCACATTTGATCCACCAAGTGAAGAGGACGTTTGTCTTGCGATTCTACATCTGAGACGATTTAAGGCTGCCGGCTCAGATGGACTTCCTCTGGAGCTGTTCAAGTATAGAGGCGTAGTCATCATCAACCAATTAGCCTACTTATTCTCCAAAATTTTGCATGAAAAAATTCCTTATTCCTGGGACAAGTCAGTTATTGTCCCGGTCTATAAGGAAGATGCTCGCATTTCATGTACTAATCACCGGAGGATCAGTCTCATTTCGGTTGCATTTAAGGTACTGGCATCCATTCCGCTCCGCAGACTTTCCCTCTTTCGTGAATCGCAGTACCGGGAAGAACAACCTCGCTTCCATCCAATCCGTGAGTGCGTGGATCAAATATTCACGTGCCGCCAAATCCTCGAACAATGCCACCCTACCATCATTACATTCTTAGACATGTGTGCTTCATTTGATTCGACTGATAGATCTGCGCTGTGGCGTTGCTTGTTAAGGAACGAGGTCCCAGAAAAGTAAACACAACCATCCTACGCGCACTCTACCTCCACATCTCCGGCAGAGTGAGGGCATATGGTAAGCTTTCGTCGTCATTAGCTGTCAATAGCGGTGTACGACAGAGCTATCCTTTGTCCTTTCTCTCTCCAATTTTGCGATTCAGGACGTCCTGTCGAGAGCTTTGGTTATCAAAATTTTGGACTACAACTACTGTGAAGTAAGCGAGTCACTGACTCAGATTATGCCGATGATATCGCCTTACTTGGTGATGACTCACAGAGCATTCAAAATGTCCTAAACCATCTGGCGATCGAGGCATCCAAGTTCGGTGTGTGCATCGTCCCATAGAATTGTAAAGTGCTGCTCCAGAATTGGCACTCACCCTTTCCCGTGCTCACACATGATGGCGCACAGCTTGAAGAAGTGGATCGCTTTGTTTAGCTTGGCAGCTGCATGTCTGCTGGTGGCTCTATTTAGAAGGAAGTTTCTCGCAGCATCGCCAAAGCTCGATCAGCGTTCGTCGAGCTGAAGCACATGTGGCATCGTCGGGATATCTCCCAATTGGTAAAGAGCCGCGTGTACAGTGCCACCAATCGGGCGGAGTTGCTATATGGAAGTGAGACTTGGTCAGTTCCGACTCCCAGCTTTTTGACAATTGGTGACTGAGGGGGATTGCTCGTGTAGGGTAGCAGCAGCGTATTTCCAATGCTGAAGTCCGACGTCGTGTCCTAGGGGATGCGAGTATGTTTGCTGCGTCAGCTAAGATGGCTCGGTCACGTTTTGTGTATGTCAGCTGAGCGTTTGCCTTACTGCGCCCTTTTCGCTCGTGCAGGGCATGGCTGGAAGAGACCGCGTGGTGGTCAGCCATCCACTTGGTGTCAGTATATGAAACAGTTGACTTCACGATTTGCTGCTGCTGGACCCACACACCTACCACGTGGGGGACCAAAGGATGAAGAGTGCCGATGGCTAGAAATATTGCAAAGTATGGCGTGTAGTTGAAACCGGTGGAAGATTAGTGTATACATTTGTTTAGACTCAGATGCCTAATGTCTAACAATTGAAAACGACAAAAAAATAAAAAAAGACGAGTGAAAAAGTACAAAGACAGTTCCGTTCTTCTTAGGGCACAACAGCTGACGTGTGTTGCTCACCTTCAGCTAATGCGCCACGATGATGATATGGCGATTAAGCCTGTATTCGTTTTATGATGTCCACGTTTTTGTTTGCCTCTATGTCTATTCGTTAGACTGTTCCCAATGCATACGTATATAGGTGTGGAAATCTAAGCGACACATGTGAGTGCATTTGCAATATATCAGACAAAGCTATGCAAGTAGTTCACCATAAGTCCCCGACAAACAAAATTACACGAGAAAACAGGAACGTGCAAACTAGGAAGAAAGACTCAGTGTGATAGCCAATTGAGTATTCCGTTAAGTAAGAAAAAAGCAAAACTCGACGGCAGAAAATATGTGAAAAGGCATATGAAGAGGGCATCAAAAGAGAGAAGAGAATTCATGTCCAAGGCTTGTCTATACCTCGAGGAGTGGTATAATAGTTAATATCCACTACGACAAGAAATAAGATAGGCGCACCCAGTCTCGGAGTTGCCTGTCACTGTGACCAGCCACATGACGCTGCGCTTCCAGAGGGACCATGGGTAGCTTGCGCTGCACCACCCACAGCTCCAACCACACACCCCATATCCAGTGTAAAACCGAAAGAATAAGACCGGGAGGCATGTGGATGGGAGCCACGTTTCATCAACGGAGCCGGCCCACACTCCTTCACAGCAAACACAAGCAAGCGATATTTGAAGAATCAAGCGCACACAAGGCGGTGGCTGGACCGTAGTCCGCTCCACACTGAGTGCATGGAACCGCTCTTCGAGCCTAGCACAGCCACAACGATCGTGCACCCCGTCCCCTCCAGCAACAACCAACTGTCTCCTGGAGCCAGTATGCACGAGGTAGTGGGTACTAGACAGGTAGGCACCTTGTCAACATGCACATCAAACGCAGCAACATCGGTACATCAAGCAACAGGCAATCACTGGAAACGACAATATCAAACAAAAGAAATCGAAGGATGCATACAGATATACAGACATAGTTCTTCAGTAAATGAGCATATGGAATTAACTGGTCGACGAGAAATCCGCTATGGGTTCAATAAGTCAGAAAATAAATTTAAACAAAAATCACGAACGCGAAAATGTTAAAAAGGTTAAGTACAATTAACTTGAGCGACGTATGCAAGTTAATAGAAGATAGATCATGTAGACATTAATGACACAATATAGCAAACCCACCACCGAAAATAGAGACCCAGCATGCAAGCAAGCAGTTAGTAAATAGAATGCAGCGTACTTACAAACGCTGCACCGGTTCTGTCTACCTTCTTTGCAAAACTCGCCGTGGTTTCGGTGTTGGTCCCGAGTAGCCTCGCTCATGGCTCACTAGGCCTGCCTGACTCAGACAATCGCGACAGCATGTGTTACAGCATTATTCGCTCGATGTCGATGGAGTACAACGCATAGTGCCTGCCGCTTCTTCTCCGTATGCATGGGGTCATTCTCTTGCAGCTCGGTAAGTGCCTTCAAGAGCAGACCATGCCATGCAAGCCGATCAACCGCTATCAATTCTTATGACCTGCAATCAAGATTAGAACGTGTGAGGTTCACTTTGAGGATATACTGCTCGTTATACAACGCAGTGCAGGCCTCATGGAACCAACGACTGCAGATATCACATTGTCTTTCACATAAATGCTCTGCGGCATCCGGTCTCGGGTTTGCTTGTCACTGTGACGAGCCAAAAGACGCCTGCGCTTACAGAGGGACCATGGGTAGCTTGCGATGCACCACCCACAGCAATGAGTCCAGAAGTTAACCAAAAATGCTACAAACGTGATAAAGTGAACGAAGTTAAACTTAATTAGCGTAAGCAACGTATGCAAGTTAATAGAAGACTATTCAGGTATAAAGAACAAACTAATTGAAGTGGAATGGAATGTATTCACCCTAAAAAGACCTAGTGTAAGTGTAAGTTGGTTTAGCCCGACTGCGGTGGGGAAGCATCATGAATGCAACATCAGCCTCAGCAAGGGGCACATTTCAGATACATGGTTAGCGGCATCGGGTCTCGGGTTTGCCAGTCACAGTGACGAGCCAAAAGACGCCTGCGCTTACAGAGGGACCATGAGTGGCTCGTGCTGCACCACCCACAGCTCCAACCACACACCCCATATCCAGTGTAAACCCGAAGGCATATGACTAGTTTGGGTCAGAGGCGCAGACCGAGGTTTACAGCTGTCTATGGAAGAGTTCAACTAAACTGTTGGCTGCTGAGTGAGGTGCTGTTGTATGAATGCGGCGGCAGTCTAAATAGTTGCAGGAAGTATCGAATTGTGAACATTCGTAGGGCGTTCCTCGGTCAGTTGTAATGGTGCATGGGCATCCGCAGTGCGAGACGCACCGATCCAGGAAGGCCCGAATAACAGTCTCGGCTGTGCAGTCTGTTACGGGAATGACTTCTGGTCATCTGGTGAAACGGTCGACACATGTAAAAATGTATACGAATCCGCGTGAAGGAGGCAAGGGACCTGCTAAGTCTAAGTGGATATGCGAGAACCGAGAGTCCGGAGTGGGAAATGAGCCAAGACTGCGGGTGTGACGATATATTTTGGAGCGCTGGAATTGAAGGCAGACGCGAGCCAAGATATGAGCATGTTTGTTTACGCGAGGCCAAACGAAACGTTTGGTGACAAGTTTCAAAGATGCACGGATACCGAGATGTGATTGTGAGTGTAGTGCGTTGCAAACTGTGCGTCCTAAGACGACGGGCGCGAAGGGACTAGGACAACATGTGGCAATGTCACAGAGGATTGTTACTTCCGTGGTTTGGAGAGGAAGAGGTTGCACATGCACCGAAGTAGACTGCATGATGTGCTGAGTGTTTTCATCTTGAGCCTGGGTCGATGCCATGGCGACAAGGTCGACGGTAGGCAGATACTGGAGAGTGAGGTTGACGCGTGAGAGAGGGTCAGCGACGGGATTGTCGAGACCTGAGACATGACTTATGCCAGCAGTGAACTGCGCGACAAAGTCTGGGTGTCATGTTTCGGCGGTGAGTATTTGTCAGAAGCAGAGTTGAAGGCGAAGATGTAGGGCTTATGTTCAGTGTAGACCATGAAAGCGCGGCCTTCGAGTGTGTGCCGGAAGAGACGAATAGTTAGGTAGATGGCGAGCAGTTCTCTGCCAAACGTGCTGTAGCATATTTTCGCTATATATATATATATATATATATATATATATATATCTCGGAGAAGTTATTTCGTCTTCTTGTGCGAAAATGGAGGAGGGCTTTCTTATAGTGAATAAATATCTTATTGTATTATATATCTCCGAGTCTGATGCAATACCATTTACCATCTTTATGGCAGTAGCATAATTCCAAGCTCAAAAGGTTAGTTCTTTGCTGACAAAAAAAACGAGTCTAGGTGATTTTTGACATCCACATTTGAAAAAAGGCTTCATCGTCTAGAAATTTTGTAAAGACTGGAACAAATAATATCAGAAGGTGCCAGATTTGGAGAATATGGTGTGTGTGTGTGTGACAGTGTATCCCATCCAAGCTGTAAAAGCCTTTGGCGAGTTATGGAAGATGTGTGAGGTCTGGCATTGTTTTGGTGGAACACTACACTTATTCTACTGATTAATTCTGGCCTTTACTGTTTAAGTGAATCATTCAATTTGTTCAGCTGATGACAATACACCTCAGAATAGATCGTTGTGCCGTCTGGTAAAAGTTCACAAAAACTTCGTAATTGCTTTGCAAACGTTTCATCACCAAATATGGCGACTTCTCAGTGTGCTATTGCAGTCCACTGATTTGTGATCGACCAGCAGGTGACTTTTGAATTGCCCTCCCCAATCTGTGCCCTGTGACCTTCACTCGTTTGATCAAGATCTCCGATGGACATGGGCGATCCGCAAGATGGTTTCGTCCTGGTTGTGGCTGTTGCGATATTGATGGCTCATTTGGTTGCCCACTATGATTTTCATGCCGTCTAAGTTCTCTCCGTCTTAGCGTTCGATAAACTGGATCAATGTCGATGCGCATGTTTAACCAGTGTTTCCTTTCGTGTCTCCCCTTGTGCCAGCACTTGTATTATTCCAATCGAAGTGGTCTCCTTAGTCCATATGTGAGGAAACCAGGGATAGAGCGTATTGGTTCTTACAAGCTCTCTTATGCTCTTATATTCTTGTTGACAGTCTCCAACCTGTCTGACCAACATACTGCTTATCGCAATCTTTGCACGGTATCTTGTACACAACATTTCGTCTTTCGTGGGCACCAGCTTTAGCTTAGAGATTCAAGAGGATTCTTCTCAGAGTGACAGTTGGTTTGTGAGCCACAGTAAGACCGTGCAGTTTAGATAAGCTTGCTGTCATTTCAGAGATGTTCTTCGCGTAAGGTAGAACGATCCTAATAGAAAATGGGTGTTGCCCGCCCGAAAACACTGCACTGCTATGACGCGTTTCGATGGTAATACAGCTCATCAGATAGAGTTAGTAGGCATTCAACTCGGGACCATTGGCATGTTAGTTGTGACCGCTACCCCAAAGCCACTGGGTCACGACGGGCAACGCTCGACACAACGGTTAAATGAATGTTGAGATTGCGCGTCGCAATCCATCTATACAACGTGTACTTCAAAATGACCCTCGAGTTCGTTCATTTAATTGTTGTGCCAAGCGTTGCCCGTCGTGGCCTGGTGGCTTAGGGGTAGCGGTCACAACTAACATCCCAATGGTCCCGGGTTCGATGCCTGCTAAGTCCATCTGGTGAGGCAATAACATTGAAACGCGTCATGGTAGTGCAGTGTTTTTGGGCGGGCAACACGCAATTTCTATTTGCATCAGCTACGATCCTCGTGATCGAAAGACCAAGGTTCACTTCAATGGGAGTCGCGGTCAACATTGAGATCGTGTGTGCTAATCCATCCACACAATAAGTACTTCAAAATAACCCTCAAGTTCGTAGAACAATCTTTTATGTTGTCCTTTGGGCAAGCTGAGGTCGTATAGACATCGCAGGAAGAAGCTGCGTGGATGCCTGTTTAGGAGAAATGATCTGGACAGATATAGCTCTTCTTTCTGCATTGCCTCAAGAGTGCTATAATGTGTCGCAATTCCACGAAAAAGTTCGCACACAGTTTATTTTGTGACACAAACTGACGAACGAATCAGCGGACAGCAATAGCGCACTGAAGAAATCACCTCGTTTGGTGATGAAACTTTTGCAAAGCAATTACAAAGCTCGGAGAACAGGTGAAATGCGGAACGATTAAACCGAGCTACCAATATTTCAAGTCATTTTAAACTCAAAAAACGATCCCTTTGAAATCCCACCGAAGAGATAGCAACAACATTTTTGATGAATATCGGCTTTCAAAGTGGTTTGAGCCGGTTCAACTATTTTTACTCTCTAGTCTTGCGTGCAACATTGTTGTAGACAACCCATTTCTCGTTCCCGGTGATGATGCATTTCAAAAAGGTTCTTGACGTTTGAGAAACGAAGCAAGGTTATCAACACAATAGCACAAATTTCTTTCCGTCAGAACATGAGGAACCCACATGTCGAGCTTCGAGATTATACCTAGGTACTTCAAAGGATCATGAACGGTCGAAATCGATAAATTTAATCTCTCAGCGATATCACGAGTTAATATTCATCGATTTGTAGCAAGTAATTAATTAATCAATTAGTTAAGCAATCAATTAACTGTCGGACCAAGTTTTCGTAAACTAGTTTTGGCACGGGCGTTCTGTCAATACATATTCACCATACACATCTGATAACTTTTTCCTGCTTAAATGGCATTTTTACCTTTTCCATAGTAAAAAGTAAAATATGCCGAAACCGCTGCTTTTCACTTCCCATTTTTGAAAGAGCATTAACCAAAAACTACTGCGTAGAATTAATCGAACTTTTGCACTAGCAACGCTTGCTATATCACCTGTCAAGATATATAATGATTATGCGGATTAGATGTGAGGTTGGTTGCAATAAAATAATAGTAAAACAAAACCAAAATACGAAAGTACTTTCCGAACAATCTAATATATAGTCCGTCTGACCACAATGTGCTTAGAGCCAGTCGGGAGTTATCTTCTGGATTCCAACAGGTTCGCCGACCTCTCGCACATCCAGTGACTGATGCGGTGACAAATGATAGTGCCGCAAGCGGAGGCTCCTGCAGTATGCATAGCGGTCGATATGGTATTCCAATGAAGCTCAGTGTCATTAGGACAAGAGATCGAAAATTCCGTACGCAGTGCATCTTGATAGGCTGCCTAACCACGGGCTGATATAAATTCACAGTTGCCAATCGAGGGAGGCGCATAGTACGCCTTCCGGTAAAGTTCATGGAAATACGACAGCGTACCAAGGCATGATCAGAGTCAACGCAAGTACACCAGAATGAGCGACAATCCAGGATGGAACCACGCCACCTGTAAATTATGGCAACGTGATCTATTTGCGTCCATCGGTGGTCAGCTATAGGAGGACGCCAAGTGGCACTTCGGCGCCCACTTTGTTTAAAAGCGGTACTGCTAAGAAACAGCTGGATCTGTGCACATAGCTGTAACAGACGCTCGCCGTTGTCCGTCCGGTCAGAGTTAAGTCCATGCCTACCACCAAGCTTCTGAGGAGCACAGGAAACCAATATGCGCAATCATATCCCCTACAATAACAAGGATACCTGAACCGGTAACACTGAGTAGTAGCGTGTTCTGCTCACGGTAGAATGTGTTCTTGGCGACATCAGAACTGCAGTTGTTGGGAGCATTAGAGGGAACCACAAACAAACAGCGTCTAGTGCTAGTACGAGAATCAACCTTAGTTGAGGTCGTCAAGCACACCGCACACAAACAGCTGCTGAACGAAATCCAATCAACCAACGGTGACGCAGCCTTGGAGCTGAGAACAATGCTCACTCCAGCTTGACAAATTGTTACCGCATCGAGATGCAACGAATGGCGAGAGGACAAACCGGGTGAAGTTAATTCAACAAACTCGCGAGCGTGATTTATCCTAGTTTCGGACGCACAACGCATGTCAATACCCAGCGGTCTAACGTGCGAGCGAGAGAAGCATGTTGATCTATTTATCTTAGTGAGAACGCTGAACGCCGCCAGGGAAAAGGGATACTGTGGCCTCATAAGAACCGATTAGCGATTAGTGTACAGTGGGTGGTGCAAGAACACAGCTGCGGATGATATGACTCTAGCGATATGGCGGTTGCTGTCAATTCATCATCATCATCATCATACACGTTAGCTAGAGGTGGGGAACACCTCAGCTACTGTGCCGCAATACGCAAAAAAAGGAGAAAAAAATGCAACTGGTGCAAGCCGGCTGAGCTACCGATAACGGATGGGCATCGTTCTGGTAAGCTACCAGCTGGCTACTGTGCACCAAAAAAATTGCTATGCAAAATTATATAAGGCTAAATAATGAGATCGTGGTTGGAGGGGGAGACTAAGAGGGATGAGGTGGGACAAAGAAACTCACAACACGAACGCCACTGAGGTCGGCTCCTAGCCATATCAGCAAGTGTGTCCAACCAAACGTGTTCATCGTCTTCCGGACCCCAACCAGGGAGCCGAGACGCTCCAACCGAGGCCAGCTCAGAAGTGAGGGTCTTCATTCCCCTGGACCAAGTCATCGCTTGGCCACCCCTCCTCTTCTTCCATCCACACCCCCGGCGCGCAAACAACGCACGTCGTGGGAGTCGGTGGGCTGGCATACGTAACACATGGCCGAGCCATCGGAGCCTGGTGGGTGAAATGACGGTTCATTTCCTTTTCCTGTGCCGTAAACAAGGCGTCGAACACGCTCGTTACTCACGCGGTATTCCCACCAAATGTGAGCTAAATTGCTGTCAATTAAACTGGGAATAATAGGAGAGAGGATAGTAATGGGGACTGGGAGGGAAGTAAGAGAAACAGCAGAAAAGGAAAGAAGGGATGCACCAGCAGTAGCATGTTTTCCCTTATCCGCCCTGCTGTATGCAGCAGATAAGGCGACCCTCGATAGTCTGCGAGACAGCCGATGCAATATGTGGTTGAAGTGTGAAGAAATAGATGTGGTTGTAAGTGGGCTGAGATACCGCCAGGATGTCCAGATCTAGACAAGAGGATGATTCAAGTCCGCAACCAAAGACTTTGGCGCAAAAGCCTGTGCGCAAGCCAGCTGATGTGGCAACGAATCGGTTGTACAGAAGTGGACGCCATCCCATATCAAACCAAGAATCTTGAAGATGAGAGTAATGAGTTCGTCTGACCTCTAGCCACTGACAAATCTAGTAGGAGTAGCTCTTAAGAGGCCCAAGAGCCCCACCTAGTATAGTTCAATGGGTAAATGAGGTACGCAAACCGTCACACACCGTTAAAGTCCAGTCTCGTTGTGACAACAATGCAATACGTGCATGAAAAACATACACAGTTAAATATGCAGGTGTCCTGGTAACAGAAATAAGCCACCGTGGTGACAGGCAAATGTTGCGCCATCGGGACCGATTGCCTCAGTTGAAAGTGTGCGCTCAACAGCGGACAATACCTTCCTATCACCGGGACTTCACCGAAAGTCAGCACTTTCCGATTCCGGTTAAGTAATAAAACCCCTGGACAAATTCACCAGTTGGGCTTGGTGATGGATCGTCACTGGATGCTTGGTGATGGAAGCTATCCTCGGAAATGCGCACAAGTTTCGGACTGATACGACAAAGGACAACACCTTACTGGAGAAACAACTTCAGATACTTTTGCTCCATGGATATACCTAAGCTAAATTAGTGGCAATTGAAACCGACGGTCAAAGAGAGAGATAAGGAGAACACCCATCGTACAAAGCAGGAAATTTATTGCGTTTGCTAATGTGCATGAGCAACTCGAACTACCAAATGGCTGCCAACATGAGCAGGCTCTTAGTCCCGCACTGCTTAAAGTACTTTTCGAGTAAGTTGAGGTGTCGAAACCATCATGATAAGGGTTTGGATGCTACTGCTTAGGTCTTCCCACTGTCTTATTCCTCCTCTTGCGCTTTTCATCCTTAGCGTCCCGTCCCAATTTCACTTTCACCTCCCGTTTGCAATCCACCAATTCTAGGTCATCCCCACCTTCTTTGAATAGTCGCTTGTCCTCTAGTTTCAACTCACACACGATCGCAGTGCGTCGCTCCAATGCAGTCGACAAGTCCATGTTCAACCAAGCGGACAACGTCAGTTCATCCGTTTCCCTTTGGAGTCTTCGATCCTCGCTAAGAATGGCATGCATCAAGGTGCGCACTTTGCTAGACTGGCCAACAGGCAGCACTCGCCCGAACACTCGAGACCCTCTCGATTGATATTTGCTGTTTAACGGAAACCTGCCTGCAAGATTGGAGCTCCCTGCTTACTCTGCAATCCCCCACATGCGACACAGGCGGCACAAAGTGCGCTGACATCTGGGCTGAGTAAGCGCCCACAGAACACAGTCGAAGATCACTGGTCGCATATTCGTCAAAGGTTACTATCAGAAGGCATGTCTTCATGTGGCAAATCAAACTGCTAACCTAGACATTGGGTCTCTACAAAGTCTGTGGAAATTATGGAATCGCGCCGACGTATTTCGGCTGGAAGCGAATACAATGAGATCCGCAAAAATCTCAGGGCAAAACAGCGTGCTAGCCTGAAAAGAAACCGCAAGGCCGGGTGGTTTCACTGTGCCTCGGAGATGGAAATAGCCGCTGACGTTAGTAATCATTGTAAATTATTGCGTCTGATATGGGAAATAGGCGGCAGGAGACCTGTTAGCGGGACCATACGCGATGAGAGTGGACAGCCGATCCACAGCTTGTCAAAACGATTGGAGCATTGGGCCGAACGCTTTGCAAGGCAGTTTAACCAAGCTGAGTTATCGTTTTCTTTTTCGGGCATTGAGGGCACTTCTCCATGGGCCGTCTCCTTAGATCCGAATTCACGTGCAGAAGTCGAACATGAGATTAGAATGTTGAAATCGCATAAGATCTCTGGTGCAAATAGCATTCCCCCAGCTCTCTACAAATTCGGTGGACCTGCTCTTGTGGATGATTTACACGAGTTGCTAGTTAAACTTTGGGAGTAGGAAACTGTCCCAACAGACTGCAGCGGCTCTGTTATTGTCCCAATTTTCAAGGAAGGCTCCTGTTCGGAATGCGTCAACCATAGAGGGATCATTCTGATCTCAATTGCCTTCAAATTACTTGACTCTCGTTTTTCACAGACTGATTGGTGCTCGTGAAGGCCAGATTCGCGAATAGTAGGCAGGGTTTCGTCGAAATCGAGGCTACATCGACCAGATCTTCACTTTGCATCAATTGTTGAGGCACCACCACGTTTATTGGCGACTCACCATTGTTGTGTTTCTTGACATAAAAGGTGCCTTCGACTCGGTTGATCGATGTGGCTTTTGGGACTGACTGCTGAAAATAGGTGTGCCCGACAAATATCTAAACATTATCAAAGCGCTGCACGCGCATAGTTGGGCAGAATGAAAGTTTATGGCAAACTGTCGCTGCACTTCAATATCTCCAGCGGTGTGAGACAAGGTTGCCTGCTGTCACCTTTCCTAGTTAACTTTGCAGTTGACGAAGTCATGGAAACAACGTTCGTTGTACACGACCTAGAAGGTGTGGAGCTACTTCCAGGTGAGCGACTTCTTGACTTAGAGTACGCGGACGACACTGCCCTAATTTGTGACACCTCCCAAACGTGCCAAGTAGCAGTGGACCGATTAGCATTGGCTGTCAATTGTTTTGGGCTATGCTTTGCTCCATCGAAATGCAAAGTAATTCTCCAAGATTGGCAGGGACCTAGTCCTGCGCTAACGCTTGGTGGTGATCTGCTGGAAGTCGTTCAGGAATTCAAGTACCTGGGCAGCTATATTAGCACCCGTGGGATTGAAGATGAGGTTACGAACCGTATAGCAAAAGATCGAGGTGCTTTCGCCAATCTCCGCTATCTGTGGCGCAGGCGCGACATCACACACTCACTGAAGGGTAGAGTGTATAATTTAGTCGTACGTTCAACTCTCCTATGTGGTTGTGAAAACTAGCCCATCAGGTCGACAGACATAAAGATGCTCGTCACGTTCGATTATCGCTGCCTTCGCAGTTTAGCTCATATCTGGTGGGAGCACCGCGTGAGCAATGAGCGTGTTCGGCGTCGCGTATTTGGTGCAGGAAGAGCGAGTGAACCGCTCAGCACTATTAGATCACGCACCAGGCTCTGATGGTTGGGCCACGTGTTGCGCATGTCAGCACACCGACTCCCGTGACGTACATCGTTTGCGCGCCTGAGGTGCGGTTGGAAGAGGAAGAGAGGGGAGCAACCGATGATTTGGTCGAGTGAAATGAAAACCCTTACTTCGAAGTTAGCGTCGGATGGTGCATCCCAACTGCCTGACTGGGGTCCTAAGGACGATGAACACGGTTGGTTGAACACACTTGTTGGTATGGCCAGGAGCCGGCCCCAAAAGCGTTTGTGTTGTGTGTTCCTTTGTTCATCCCCCTCCAATCACGATCTCATTCATTAGGCGTAATATAACTCTCTTTTTGCGACACGATAGCTGGCTGTTAGCTTTCCAGAACGACGTACATCTATTGCTGAAGACTCAGCCGGCGTGCCATTGTTGTTTTTTCTTCTTGCTTTTGTATTGCGGCACAATAGCTGAGGTGTTTTCCACCTGCAGCTAACGAGTATAATGATGATAATGAGGGCGTTGGAACAATCAACGCTGGATGCGGGGCTTATGAAAATATGGAATCTCCCACTAATGCACGTCTACAAGAAAGGGTCCGCGGTTTATGTCACCTTACTTTGAGCCAAAACCTATCTGCAGGCCTTGCACCGGAGTACCCGAGGGACGTTACACTGCTGTGATGGGTCCAGTATAGGCAGATATTTTTCTTGCTGTGACTGAAAAGAAAGCTGCTACAAGCTTTTGAGAAGACGAGTTGACAGCACTCCGCAGCGCACCATCTACAGCAAAGCGGCTTGTGAGTAGAAAAACCTTGATTTTTCCACTCTTGCCCCAGTTATGTAGAACGTTACCTCGTGAAGATGGTGTCTAAAAGCGCCATGAGAATTTGCATCTGGAACCTACCAAGGTGTTGCCCAATGGGTACCCGAAGAAATTCATCCAAGTCCACAGTAGATGCACAAAGGAGAAGCAATCAATGATAAAAGTCACGACATGGGATGTTTTCGTGCTCTTCTCGTTCAGAGTGTGACATTGCGAACGACACTGTCCATAAGATCAAGTCTACTCTATCACCACACAGTTACGAGTTATCTACGCCACATGAAGAACTGTTTCCCAGAACCGTCAAGGTAATTGGTCAGATAGTTCGGCCTCTCAAGTTATCTACCGGTTCACTTGCAGTTGCGATGAGACCTACAAAGGCAGAACCGACCGTAGACTGACTCAAAGGATGACTGAACACTTCCAAAGTGGTTAAAGCGGTCTTTGTGGCAAGATGGAGTGGACTATGCGATGTACAAGAACTCGTCTTGTGCATTACCAAGCATCCTATGACGATCAATCACCATGTCGACCAGACGATTTCGTTCAGTTTTATTACTTAAACGAAATCGAAAAGTGCAGAACTTCAGTAAAGCCTTGGTGATAAGGATGAATCGTCCGATGTTGGGAGCACAGATACAACTTATGTAATCGATAAGATTAGGCTGGTCTCGATGGCGCAACATTCACCAATTCGCACTGCAGCTTATTTGGGTTACCATGATTCACACACGTCCACAATTCATGTATATCCCATGTAGCGATTGACAAGAGCAATGGAAATGTCAATTTATGACTACTTATATCCTCACGGCGTTAATACAGTGTAATCGAAGGGGGCCAAAAGGTGCCAACCGTTTGGTTGTAAGCTGTGCAATGCCACGTCTACAGTTAAGTATAAGGTGTAACGAAGAACCGTAAAATGTAAGGTACTTCAACTGGTGATTGGTTACCGCATTGCCATCTGCAACAAAGACGGGTTCAACTTCAGAATTGCAGCCATTCATCGTCCGGTAAGTAAAAAACAGTTCATATTTAATGGCAAGTAGCCGTAGCATCATCATCATCAACAACCACGACGACGACGACAACAACAAAAAATAATAATGGTAGTAGTAAAAACAGTGCACCGGTATTTTGGACTAATGCTTCGTTGACACACTGGTTAGGTATAAGCAAGCATATCGGAAAAACGGCCAAACTGAAGATGAAAAACAAGTTAAGATTTCACCTAAAACCACCGACTCAAGTCTCACCACGAAGAAGCAAGAACAGAACAAAGGCCGCAAAATACGGTCGTATCAAGCTGTTTCAACACGCAAGTTGGAGGACGCGTAAGCTGTTGCTAGAACTAGTCATTGGCCAATCAAAAGGAAGAAATGCTCAAGACGCCCGAATGCTCTATGTGACACCATATGAATGAAAGATGTACCTTGACAACATATTTTTGGAGTGTGATTTTCGGTCACATTCGAAGGCGAGCGACACACGTGAGACTAATTCTTTCATAGCTGGTTTGCTATTTTCCGGCACTCCTACTGAAGGTGGGCACGACATCTGGTAGGTTTCAGTCGGCCGGTATCTGGGTGGTTCAGGCGACTGCCTTGTGATTAAAAGGTTGTCGCGTAGGCGCAAATGACCTCACAATGTTCCCAGACCGAATGCGATTGGTAGTGGTTACGTGGCAGCGAAACGGCGATGCGGCGCACCAGTGTACTGCTGATTCCTTTTGCGAGTACTAATCGATTTCCGATTGTATACACTATGTGCGCTATGCCTATTCATGTAGGGTGAAACCAGAAAAATTACCAGAGACTAACATGCGAAATTCGAAACAACTGATAGTGAATAGGAATTAGCCTAAGTTCAGTTGCGAGGCACTACAAGGGGGCGTATGGGTGAGTTCATTCCGATGGAGACACAATAGAAAAAACTGCGCAATAATGAGGAGTACAGACCAAACGAATGTTGTCAGACCTTGGTCCACCCTCAGAAGATAAAGACGCACAACAATTCGCTCTTCACGATAAAGACAAAGCGAGAAGTTTTTACCCATTTCCATCGAAATAAGATGAGAAACAAGCGCAACTCACTTGGAACGGAGTGAAGTGAATCATATTATAATTTCCTTCTTTAGCAGCCATTAATCTTGAATCCCATTCATCAAAGTAACCAAGATTCTTCGAAAGGTACGTCTGTAAAACGACACCGTCCAGATCCCAACCTGATTTCGCCAAAGACTCCGCAGAGACGCCTACGGAATCTGTACCGAAGTGAGGATCGACGGTGAGATATCCGCTGCCTGTTACTTGAGATGGTGTTCCGCTCCCAGAAGTTGGAGCAATCGGATCCACATCGGTTGTGAAGTAAAAGTGAAAAGAACCGGATACACAAAGAGGAAATAGTTCGAAGTGGTTATCAAAACAGTCCACCTCTTGATTGGATAAGGTAGGATTGGTCCAAGCCAATTCTCTGTACTTTTCACGACTGAATGTAGGATCGCTTGACGTAGGGTAGTTGGTGAAAAATCGAACGCGTTTGCCGACAAGTGTAGCATCCAGGACAAAATGAACACAAAAATCTAAATGTCGATGACTTTATTTTAGTCTATACCTTTTTTAACTCTAAATAATTGTCCCTCCGAGTTCATCCCTTCTGAGAGGACAAAGTGGACCGTGCGCATTTTGCAGTAAACACGACAAAAGTTTTAAAACACTGGGGCACTACAGCACAAATCAACAAATGTCCGAAGAGATACCAGAATAAAGAGTTACAAACGATGCCTGCAATCCATACAAGCAGTGACAAAAAGGTGGCTGGATTTCAATACCAAGAGTCCGACTGAGGGTTCGACTAGCTCTAGTGGGCTGAAAAACAAGAAAAAGCATGTGCGATCAAGTAAAATTGTAGCGCAGTTCGGTAGCGTGCAGTATAGTGGCAGCGACAGAGAGAGCAGCCTGTGCGATCACAGTACATCGCACCAGATAAAAAGCATAGAATTGATGAAAGCAAATTAGGAGAAAAAAGCGTCATTAGGAGAAAGTGTGCTTATATGTCATCCACATGGGTGACATTATACAGTCGACTGTTCGTTTTGAATTTTAACACTTCCTGAATACCTAAAGCAGCTCAAAAGTTTATGTGGTGCAAAAGTTAAGTTAAGCAAATTTGATATATATATATATATATATATATATATATATATATATATATACGCCCGGCTCGGTGCCTTTCGGGTATCATTCATCAGTATACACGTTAGCTATAGGTGAAAAGCACCTCAGCTACTGTGCCGCAATGCATAAAATAAAAAGGAAAAGGAAAGGAAAAGGAAAAACGGTTGTATGCCAGCTGCGCTACCAGCAACGGATGGGCATCGCTCCGGAAAGATAGCAGCCGACCACTAGGCAACAAGAAAAATTACGATGTAAAATTATACTATGCTACGGAATGAGATCGTGGTTGGAGGGGAAGGCTAAAAGGGATGGGAAAGGACAAAAAACTCAAAGCAGGAACGCCACTGAGGTCGGCTCCTTGCCAAGTCAGCAAGTGTATCCAGCCAAACGTGTTTACCGTCTTTTGGTACCCAAGCACGGAGCCGTGAAGCTCTAAGCGAGGCCAGCAACAAAGTGAGAGCCTTCACACTTCTCGACCAAGTCATCGTTTGGCCCCACCTCCACTTCTTCCATCCACACCCGCGGTGAGCAAACAACGCACGTCGCGAAAGTCGGTGGGCTGGCATGCGCAACACGTGGCCGAGCCATCGGAGCCTGGTGCGTAAAACGACGGTGCTGAGCGGTTCAGTTCCTTTTCCTGTGTCATAAGCAAGACGTCGAACACGCTCGTTACTCACGCAGTGTTCCCACAATGTTGACGATCACGAGAGGCTGGTACAGCGCGACCAGAGACCTGCGGCTGTTTTATATATCGGAGATGCACGTTGTAACTTGCGAATTTTGTAACTTTATAATTGTAGCTGGTCGACGTTTCACTATCAAGTCAACAGGTAAGTTGTCGTCAAGCGTAGCCAACACGGTGAGCGTCATTTCCTCTTCTCTTTACCTTCCCATTTGGTTTTCGGCGTTGTTAGATTAGCGAACCGTCGTACGCTTTCATACCAATTATCTAGTCGCGTAGCGCGCGGTCCTCTATCGGCAGCTGTGACAGTAACGCCCGACTAGCCACGAGATAGGACACAAGCACACCATGCATCCAGCCCCGACACTTACTAGGTGGTTGTACAACCGCCTACGAATTAGCACTTTTGCATTACAGCCTCCTCGGTCTACTACGACCGACGTACACACCGGAACCAGAAGGCCTCGGAAAACACGACGGGACGCATACTCCATATTTTACGACCCTGTCAGCTCATAACGCGTCCCTGAAGCAGGACTGCAGCCGTTGCAGCGATCACTAGCAATCTCTAACGCGGAATCATCCGAACCTATCACAACGTTCATCAGTCTGTGCGTCAGCAGGTTGACAAGAGTAAGGGCTTAGTAAGCGCTGTGGGCAGCGCTTCATAAGAGAAGGGATAAGGTAGCGCACCGGCGTGTCACTAGCAAGTCAACAGGTAAGGTGTCGTCGTGTAGTCTACATTACGAGCTTTATTTCCTCTTCTCTTTACCATGCCATTTCAGATTCGGTGTTGTTGAATTAGCGAACCGTCGTACGCTTTTACGTCATTCATCTAGTCGCCTCGCGCTCGGTCCTGTATTCGCAGCTGGGACAGTACCGCCCATGAGATACAAGTACATCATCCATCCAGCTCCGACACTTACTAGGTGGTTGTACAGCCGCCTACGAAACACCTCTTTTGCTTATCAGCCCCCCTCGATCTAGTACGACCCACGTACGTCTCGGAACCAGAAACCCTCGGAACCCACGACCGGAGAAATACTAGTATAACGTGCAATGGCCGTAGGAGGAACCGATATGCTGGAATGGATTCCAACAGTTGTCCCATAACGAATAGCAAAACCCCGTAGGTCGGAATCGAACTCAGTGAGAACGAGAGAACTGCACGTCACAAGTGTGCATCAGTGACAACGCGGGTCAGGCCAAGTATACAAGCATATAAACAAGGAAAATACAACAGTGAAAGATAGTTAATAATGGGTTAAATCAGTCACCAGTGATGTTCTATGAGATCAAATCATATACAATGTTATAAGGATTGATGGATGATTGGGAGATTACGCTACAATATCTCCCCCAACGAACAGCCGTCGTCCACGACGCCCAACCGAACCCGAACTCGAGCATTTCGCGGTCCTTGGCCATGTTGTAAAGGAAATAGAGCAAGTGGGTTTGACCACCAGTCTGGAGCCGACTCCCCTTTGTGGTAAATGGGGCCTCACAGTAGCTGTTGGTCACAAAGTAGGGGCCGGATGGGCGAAGCCGGGTAAAAATTGGTCGCACACCGAGGTCCGGTCTATAAAGGTAGATAGAGAAATCAGGCAGAAAACATGACGTCCGTGAACCACAGGAAGTGGCAAAGAAAGTAGGATGAGTACCTACCATAAATAGAAAATGCGCCAGAAATGTTCCTTTATCTCGTGAAAGGCTGGAGCTGTGGGAGAAAACAGTGTTTGGAGCGGATGAAAACTGGGTGTTGCCCGCCCGAAAACACTGCACAACCACGACGCGTTTCGATGTAATCACGGTCCAGTACATTGAGATTGCGCGTCGCAATCCAATCACACAATGTGTAGTCCAAACTTGACCCTCCAATTAGTGTTTGGAGCGGTTCTCCGGTCCATCTAGCTCCGGAGCCCGAACACACAAACCGGTTAGTGGGACCCATGGTTCGGATTTATAACAAGTTATAGAACCATGTCCAGTGTGGAAAGCTGAATAGGTCTGTAAGGGGGTCACAGTTAGAACGGCACGTGCTGTGTCTTCAGAGGACGCGGCGAGTATCTGTAAAGCAAGGTTCTCTACGGCGTGGGACACAGCAATAAAAAAAAGGGTGAAGAGTGAACCATACTGTCCCAAATGATAACTTCTTCCTGTGTGATGACGCACAGGGGCGAAACTACAGTGGACTGCAATGCCACAACAGTCTAAATCCCGTGTATAGATAGCATGTGTAGATTTGAAGGCACGAGCGTTCATGGTTTTAACGGGCCCATAAGCTGCGGCTTCTGCTGAGGGACAGAGGAGCCCGAGACGTAAGTGGAATTCGCACAGGCCGAGCCATGCTGCGACGGCGCAGGTTGCGGTGGAGAGTGCGCAGGATGAACAATGGGCGCGGCGTCTGGTTGTTTAAAACGTGTGGTGGCCTCGGAATCCTGCCTCGCGTGGGGAAAGATCTCATAAAGGCAATCACACAGAAGAAATCGATGAGGATGAGGATATTCCAGAAGACCTGATCATCCTCTGAATGTGAGCTTGCACGTGTGAAATAAAGTACCAGTCTCCTGGTGGGAGGGAGTGAATCAAGAGCAACATCCACTTTACGCTTCCAAGTGGATAAATCTCCGCCAATGCAGAGGACTTGAGGGGCCCATGGGTCGAAATTCTCCGCGTCGTGGAAATCAAACACCTGTCACCATTTAGGTAACCTGCAATGGACCTAGTAAGAACCGAAGTATATCTGATATGTTGAAATAAAGGAATACAAGATGCAAACGGTTGTCGCACAACGAATAGCAGAACCAAGTGGGCCGGAATCGAAAGTGAGAACGAGAGAACTTTAGGTCGCAAGCGTGTGTCGGTGACAACGCGGGTCAGACCAAGTTCATTCATTGAGTTCTACAGGGCAGAAGAGAGGACACATTTTAGCCCCATCACCTACAGTTCAGCACCAAGACCAAGCACGTCAGTGCGACGTAGTAGTCCTAAAGTAACCGGAGCAGTCGCAGTAGGGCAGTGCGGCCTTATTGTCGCGTAGGTGCGTATCTAAGAGTTGTTTGAAACTTTCCTCGGTCGTCGCGTCAACAACAGTCGTCGGAAGATGATTCGACTATCCGAATGGAGACGACAGCGGTGTCGACTTTGAGCCTCCTCAGTTTGAATAGTTTCCAGCTGTGACCTCATGTAGAGCCAGCTATGTTGAGCTGAAAAAGCTGCCGTAGCTCTTAATATGTGCCACGTAAAGACAAGGTCTAAACGACAACGACGGTATTCCATGGAGAACAGATTTACCTCATGAAGCCAAAGGGAGTAGGGAAGATTACGAAGCCCGGAAACGGACTTAGAGCCACGCCTCTGAACCATTTCGATTAAGGCACATCCAACATTGGAGAGAGTGGAAATGTAGCTGGCAGCCCATACTCCAGAATCGGTCGTACTTGGGAAGTGAACAGGAGCCTGAAGATCTTCGGTGTCACTCGACAGAATGATGTTCTTATGACATAACACATCCTGTTTGCAGCGGCAACCATTTTCAGTGTGTCCTGTGTGATTTCCAGATCAGGAGCTATTATTACTCCTCGATCTTTCTCTTGAGTGGCGTGTTTGAAAAGGAACCCACCACTGTGTTAAGTTCCAAGTCGCTCAGAAGCTCCGCACGGTAGGGCGCAGCATTTTTTGTAGTTTAATAGTAGGCCCCACTTGATAGACAAGTTATGCAACAGATCAAAAGTCGCCTGTAGTCGATCAGCGGCGTCAAGGTCAGGCAATTCAGACCATAGCCTGAGGTCATCGGCGTAGAGCAAGCATTCGGTTTGGAGTGTTGCCGGAAGATCATTGATATACATCATCGTCATTACACGTTAGCTGGAGGTGGAAAACACCTCAGCTATTGTGCCGCAATACAAAAGACAAGAAAAAAAGATAGTGGCAAACAGTGGCACGCCCGCTGAGTCCCCAGTAACGGATGGACATCGTTCCGGAGAGCTAACAGCTGGCTGCCGTAAAAGAGAGTTATATTATGCCTAACAAGTGAGATCGTGATTGGAGGGGGATGCTAAACAGGAGGGGGATGGACAAAGGAAATCACAACACAAACGCCATTGATGCCGGCTCCAAGCCATATCAGCAAGTGTGTCCAACCAAACGTGTTCACCGTCCTTAGGACACCAAACAGGCAGTCGGGATGCATCAACCGACGCCAACTTCGAAGTGAGGGTTTTCATTTCTCTCGACCAAGTCATTACTTGGCCTCCCCTCCTCCTCCTCCAAGTGCACCCACAACGCGCAAACAATGCACGCCGCGGGAGTCGGTGTGCTGGCATGCGCAACACCTGGCCCAGCCATCGGAGCCTGGTGCGTGATATAATGGTGCTGAGCGGTTCACTCGCTTTTCCTGCACCAAATACGCGACATCGAACACGCTCATTGCTCACGCGGTGTTCCCACCAGACATGAGCTAAGCTGCGAAGGCAGCGAGAATCGAATGTGACGAGCCTCTTCATGTCTGTCGACCTGATGGACCAGGTTGCACAGCCATATAGGAGAGTTGAACGGACGGCTGCCTTATAAACTCTGCCCTTCAGGGCGAGAGTAATGTCGCGTCTGCACCACAGGTGGCGGAGATTGGCAAAAGCACCTCGAGCTTTTGCTATACGGTTCGTAACCTCATCTTCAATCCCATGGGTGCTAATATGGCTGCCCAGGTACTTGAATTCCTGAACGACTTCTAGCAGATCACCACCAAGCGTTAGCGCAGGGTTGGGTCCCTGCCAATCTTGGAGAAGTACTTTGCATTTCGATGGAGCAAAGCATAGCCCAAAACAATTGACAGCCAGTGCTAATCGGTCCAGTGCATCATTGAACAGTTCAGGTGCAAGGACGGATTCCTGTGGAACACCGCTCTCACTTGCATGGTCCGACCTTCCAAGAAATCGCCAATCCCCCAGTGAAGGCTGCCAATGATACCGATTTCCGTAAGCTTCCAAAGTAGTCGTTGGTGTGGGACTTTGTCGAAAGCTTTGCTGAAATCGATGAAAATCACATCTATACGTTGTCCGGTGACCTCGTCCATTTTCTCTCGCCACTGGTAGGTTGGTGGAACAGGAGCGTCCCTTCTGGAAACCATGCTGGGTGGAGAAAATAATGCTATTTCCGTCGCAGTGTTTCTGTAGAGTGCTTCTAATGATCTTTTCCATGGCTTTGCAGACGATGTATGTCAAGCAGATTGGACGATAGTCCACAGGGTCTTGAAGATTTCCTCCTTTGTACTTAGGCATTACGATCCAAGTTTTCCAGTCGATGGGTAAACGACCAGCTTTCAAAGAAAGCCGAAAGATTGGGCAGATGAGTGAGGCAACATAGTCAGCCACTGTCTTGAGAAAAAGAGGATGTAAACTGTCAGGGCTACATGTTACGCATGCCAGCCCACCGACTCCCGCGAAGTGCGTTGTTTGCGCGCCGGAGGTGTGGATGGAAGAAGAGGAGGGGTGGCCAAGCGAGGACTTGGTCAAGAGGAATGAAGACCCTCACTTCTGAGCTGGCCTCGGTTGGAGCGTCTCGGCTCCCTGGTTGGGGTCCGGAAGACGATGAACACGTTTGGCTGGACACACCTGCTGATATGGCTAGAAGCCGACGTCAATGGCATTCGTACTGTGAATTTATTTGTCTTACCCATCCCTCAGCCTCATCCTTCAACCACGATCTCATTATTTAGCATTTTATAATTTTACAAAGTGAATTATTTTTTCTGTTACATAGTAGCCGGCAGGTAGCTTACCGGAACGATACCCAGCCGTTACAGGTGGCTTGGCTGGCTTGCACCTGTTGCATTTTATTCATTTTCTTTTAGGTATTGCGCACAGTAGCTGAGGTGTTTCTCACCTCTAGCTAACGTGTATAGTGTGTGTTGTGAGAACCAGGTGAAGAGTTTGGGTTTAGTTCAAGGAGAATTTTCAAAACAGTCCGGCCTGAATTCCCTAGGTGTACAAGCATATAAACAAGAAACATATGACAACAGTGAGAGTTAATAAGTGGTTAAACCAGTTGCCAGAGATGTTCTATTGGATTTAATCATATACAATGTTGTTGGGGTTGAGAGATAATTGGGGAATCACGCTATATTATTAGTACAATAACATAGGTAAAAGCAAAACCGGACATATTATAGTCATGTTCAGAGCAAGTCTTCTTTAATTAAGGCATGGAGTTGGTAAGTTACTGGCCGATGACGGCAGTCACACCACAGAGGATGTGACCGAAGCAGAGGTGCTTCTGCGCGTTTTTCAAAAAGTGCATCGTACAGATGATGAGCTTCCTATACCCTATAATAGTACAATGCTGGATACACCGCTTACTGCAGCTGAGGTCTATGGAGTACTGGCTGGTTTAGACACACATAAGTGGGCTGGACCTGATGATGTGCATCCTGCCACTGTCAAACCACTGGCTGACATACTCCAATACCCTGTCTTGGAGATTTTCAATATGTCACTACGTGAAGGTAGGCTCCCACAGGACTGGAAGGAGGCAACTGTTGTAGCCATACATAAAGGAGGTTCCAAAACCTTACCCGTCAAGTACAGACCTGTAAGTCTATCCAGCGTTTTACTCAAATGCTTGGAAAAGCTCTTTCGAAAACGGTTGTGAGTTCTTAGTTAATCACAACTTAATTGGAGCCGAGCAGCATGGTTCTGTTAAGAAATGGTGTCTTACTAGGCTTCTGTGTTTCTTAAGTGAAATAATTAGCTGTTTTGATATTGTATGTTACCCCGACTTTAGCAAGGACTCAGACTCGGTTAACCACCGATTCTTACTTGCGAAACTGGAATGGTTTGGCTTGCATCCTCAACTTTTGACTTGGATTGCAGTTTCTTTGCGGTAGAACCTTTCGCGTTAGGGTCGGCGAAGCTAGATCAAGCATCGGCACTGCTCACAGCGGTGTTTCCCAAGGTTCCGTCTTAGGACCATGATTGTTTCAAACGTTTATCAACGACTTGGCGCCTCTTCCCCATTACCCCTGTTATATTTTTGTTGATGATCTGAAGATCGTCAGCAGGGGTAATCGAGACGTGTTGTCCAAGGACCTTCACACTATAGTGGATTGGTCGGTTAAATGGGATTTGCCTTTAAACGCCAGCAAATGTCAGTTACTGACTTCTCGAAATGAAGGGATTACGGTGCTAACATCTGTCGGGCCTCTAGATCTGCGACGTGCAGATGAAGCACGAGACTTAGGTATCATTGTTGTGAACGAGTTCAAAGCTTGAATGAAATACAAGCATGCTGCCAACAAAGCGCGGAATGTTGTTTCGCCTCAAAAGGTCTTTATGCAGCACTAGAGCTGAGGGTTTTCTTCCCTTATACAAAACGGTGGTAAGACCTCATCTAGAGTACTGTGTACAGGCTTGGGCACCGCACAACCGGAGATGTGTTCCGTATAGAAAAAGTACAAAAACTAGCTACTGGGATGATTGAGGGTCTAAGTGACAAGCCATCCGCTAAACGCCTAAGGAGCTTGAGTCTGCGTTAAATGTAACGGCGCAGATTAAGAGGAGATCTAATAGAGATCGTTAAAATCATGAAGGGTTTTAGTGGTATCCAGTATTTAAGCTAGCTGGGTCAGATCACCTGCGAGGACACCAACTGACACCAGTTAGACAATAAAGAAGACTGCCGTGTCATAAGTAGATCATTCTCGAAAATGACGCCGCAGATATTCAGACTTTCTTCCCCTCCCACATCCGTCCAATCCTTGAATTCGGACTTCCGGCCATAGCCCCACTACCGAAGCATGAAAGTGACAAGATCGAAAAAGTTCAGCGATAAGCATCGACATTTGTCCTTGGGCTACGCGGAACTTTCCCCCTTAGACTATCGCCGACGTCGCGGAGACCTCGTCTATACTAGGCGTATTCTACGAGGAGAATTTGGAAACAAACGGAGGCAGTTTTTCAGCAAATAATTAGCAGTTCGACTCGACGTCACAGCTGGAAACTGTCTAAACTGAGGAGGTTCAATGTCCGTTCAGATGCTACTCTCTCTACTCGAGCAATTAATGACTAGAACCGACTGCCGGACCCGATTGTCAATGCGCAGTCAGAAGTGAGTTTCAAACGTTTGCTAAACCTCTTCCTACTGAGTACTCCAAGATCCTGCAGGATTGTTACTACATCCTGAGCTATGCCACAGTTACCACGCCTGCAATTTTTGGAAGATTGGGAAGTGAAGAAGCTGACACGAGACCTCCATTCTGCTCTCTACCACTCAATGAGCTCAATGAACTGAAGCTCAACCATCAGAGATCTGGGCTGGAAATCATGGCGAAATCCTTTGTGAATCGTGTAGTCTGTAGTGGTCGGAAAGAGTCAATTCACAGTCTAATTCAGTTGAGTTCCATTCGTAGATTGCGCTATGCCTGTGGCACACGTCGAGCGCGATGGAAATATAAGTGTGATAATAATTCCGCGTCTAATCTCCAATTCGCAAGGAGATTGAACGACACCGTACACACACAGAAGCAGTACAGCCAAAAATCAGTGCAACGGAGCGTGGGTAACGAAGAAGTCGATGGTAATCGTAAAGTTAAACAAACTGTGCCAAAGGATATCACGATAAAATTGATGATAGGAAAGGCAAAATGCGAAATATTAATAACCAGTACATAACTCCCCCCTGTGGAGTGTGAACTGGTAAAGAGAAGCGCGATATAGCTATTTAGGGAACAAACTCAGCTAGTTTGGAAAGGAAAGACACAGGGCGTCTTGAACTTTTGTGTTTGGGATCATTCGTTGAGCGAGCGCACGAAGGTTCTGGAGCATTGGACTCGGTCGGTTGACAAACATGGGGTAACAAGTTGGGATCAGTCAAAGTAACGGTAGTCTCAACATAAGCGGGTTTAAGACGGTCAATACTCACAGATTCCTTCGATCCACTCCTTTCCAAGGTGAAGCACTTAGGCTTCCGTGACACTTTGAAAGGGCCTTCATAAGGGGATATCAGGGGCTTGCAAACTGTATCACTGCGAATGGAAACTATAGGACATATGTGTAAGTCCGGATGAATTTGTTGTTCGCGGGCAGGGAGGCGAATAGATGTACGTCGAATTGTTCGGAAGTGTTGTTCAAGATGTTCGGCGTAGGACACAGGCCCCAGTTCACCAATGATTCGAGAATCCAAAACCATCTCACCTGGAAGTCTGAGAGTGGTGCCAAAGAGGAGTTCGGCAGGGTTGCACCCAGTATCCTCTTTGACGGCATTACGAATACCAAGGACGACTGCAATGCGTTCAGACCAATGTGGGTCAGGTGATGGCGGCTATAAGATGTCGATGGAAACGCTCGACAAGGCCATCCGAAGAGGGGTGATAAGCAGTTGTCCGAATGTGGGTACAACCCAACAGACGATTCAAGTCACGGAACAAGGTGGAACTAAACTGAGATCCTCGATCTGTAGTGATAGTAGATGGCACACCGAGGAAGGAAATCCATGAATTGAAAAATGCACGGGCAACCGTTTCTGAAGATGTGTCACGTAAAGGAATGGCATGCGGCCAACAAGTGAAATGGTCAACACAAGTCAGAATGAAAGTGGAATTGTTCGATGGAGGAAGCGGTCCGACTATGTCTAGATGGACATGTCTAAAATGAGCCTCAGGTAGTGATAATGTTCCGGAGGCCGAGATAGTGTGTCGGTGTACTTTGCTGCTCTGGCAGCTGAGACAGCGTTTAGCCCATTGACGGATATCGGAACGCATACTATGCCAGACGTAACGATCAGTAAACAACTTCACAGTGGATCGAATGCTATGATGCGATAGTCCATGAAAATGGTCAAAAACAGTGCACCGAAAAAACTGGGGGATAAACGGTCTTGGCTAACCGGTAGACATCGCAGTGAATCCGTGCGTCTAAGTTTAACACAGGTAATTGCAGGAATTTCAACGCAGTATTCGATCGAAGCTGAGCGAGTTCAGGATCTGGGCAACGGACATTTCCGCAAGCTCTATTGGAGAGGACGAAAGTTGACGTATGTGAGCACGTGAAAGTGCGCCAGCGACAAGATTGTTTGGAACGTCGAGGTAGCGAATATCGACAAAGAATTGTGAGAGGTAATCCAGGTATAGTGTCGCACTCGGAGAATAGCGGTCGGAAGCGGCACAAAAAGCGTAGACCAAAGGCCAGTGGTCCGACAGGATTACAAAACGTCGTGCTTCAAGGTGACGAGTGTTTGACAGCCAAGTAGATCGCGAGAAATTCGCGACCAAAAGTGCTATATCTTGTTTGTGCTGGCTGTAGCTTTAGAGAAAAGACAGCGGCTGAGTCTCATTTTCGATGAGTTGTTGTAGTAAAGCACCGACAGTGGATTGTGAGGCGTCAGTCTTGAGAAGGAAAGTAGCTTTCTCATCGGTATCCAAGTAGCTCAGGGAAGTTAGGTGGCTTAACTGCTCGATGGCAACAAACGCTGTTTCGGCTTCTGGTGTAATGGTGAACTTCTTTGCATTACCTTTAAGTAAATCAAAGGCTGAAAAACGGCGGCACAATTGTCAACGTATCTTCTGTAATAATTAACCATGCCAAGGAATTGGCGCAGGTTTTTAACGGATTGACGCAGTGGATAGTCTATGACTGCCTGGGTTTTCTCAGGGGTAGGACTAATGCTTTGGTTATCAATTTTGTGACAAAGAAAACCGACGCTAGATTGACCAAATAGACATTTATCAGGATTCATCATCATCATCATTACACGTTAGCTGGAGGTGGGAAACACCTCAGCTATTGTGCCGCAATACAAAAGACAAGAAAAAGAAGAAGGGCAAACAGTGGCACACCCGCTGAGTCCCCAGTAACGGATGGACATCGTTCCGGAGAGCTAACAGCTGGCTGCCGTAAAAGAGAGTTATATTATGCCTAACAAGTGAGATCGTGATTGGAGGGGGATGCTAAACAGGAGGGGGATGGAAAAAGAAAATCACAACACAAACGCCATTGATGCCGGCTCCAAGCCATATCAGCAAGTGTGTCCAACCAAACGTGTTCACCGTCCTTAGGACACCAAACAGGCAGTCGGGATGCATCAACCGACGCCAACTTCGAAGTGAGGGTTTTCATTTCTCTCGACCAAGTCATTACTTGGCCTCCCCTCCTCCTCCTCCAAGTGCACCCACAACGCGCAAACAATGCACGCCGCGGGAGTCGGTGTGCTGGCATGCGCAACACCTGGCCCAGCCATCGGAGCCTGGTGCGTGATATAATGGTGCTGAGCGGTTCACTCGCTTTTCCTGCACCAAATACGCGACATCGAACACGCTCATTGCTCACGCGGTGTTCCCACCAGACATGAGCTAAGCTGCGAAGGCAGCGAGAATCGAATGTGACGAGCCTCTTCATGTCTGTCGACCTGATGGGCCAGGTTTCACAGCCATATAGGAGAGTTGAACGGACGGCTGCGTTATAAACTCTGCCCTTCAGGGCGAGAGTAATGTCGCGTCTGCACCACAGGTGGCGGAGATTGGCAAAAGCACCTCGAACTTTTGCTATACGGTTCGTAACCTCATCTTCAATCCCACGGGTGCTAATATAGCTGCCCAGGTACTTGAATTCCTGAACGACTTCTAGCAGATCACCACCAAGCGTTAGTGAAGGGTTGGGTCCCTGCCAATCTTGGAGAAGTACTTTGTATTTCGATGGAGCAAAGCATAGCCCAAAACGATTGACAGCCAGTGCTAATCGGTCCAGTGCCGTTTGGCATGTTTGGGGGCTGTCACAGATTAGGGCAATATCGTCCGCATACTCCAAGTCAAGAAGTCGCTCACCAGGGAGTAGCTCCACATCTTCTAGGTCGTGTCCAGCGAACGCTGTTTCCATGACTTCATCAACAGCGAAGTTGAAGAGGAAAGGTGACAGCGGGCATCCTTATCTCACACCGCTAGTGATACTAAAGGGTGGCGAGAGTTTGCCATAAACCCTCACCCTGCCCGAACTATGCGCGTACAGCGCTTTGATAATGTTTACATATTTATCAGGCACACCTTTCTTCAGCAGACAGTCCCAAAGGGCACATCGATCGACTGAGTCGAAGGCACCTTTTATGTCAAGAAACACGACAATGGTGGGTCGCCAATAAACATGACGGTGCTCCAACACTTGACGCAATGTCAAGATGTGGTCGATGCAGCCCCGACCTCGACGAAATCCGGCTTGCTCTTCACGAATCTGGCTTTCACGAGTGCCAGTCAGTCTGTGGAGAATGACAGAGGCAAGCAATTTAGAGGCAATCGAAATCAGACTGATCCCTCTATGATTGTCGCATTCCAAACGGGAGCCTCCCTTGAAAATTGGGACAATGACGGAGCGGTTCCAGTCTGTCGGGACTGTCTCCTGCTCCCAAAGTTTTACTAGCAACTTGTGTAAATCATCCACAAGAGCAGGTCCCCCGAATTTGAAGAGAGCTGGGGGAATTCTATCTGCCCCTGCGGCCTTATGCAATTTCAACAGCCCGATCTCACGTTCGACTTCTGCGCGAGGGCGGATCCGAGGAGACGGCCCAAGGAGACGGGCACTCAATGCCCGAAGAAGAAAGTGATAACTCAGGCTGGTTAAATTGCCTTGCAGTGTTCAGCTCAATGCTCCAAACGTTTTGACAAGCTGTGGATCGGCTGCCCACTCTCTTCGCATATGGTCTCGCTAACACCAGGTATCCTGCTGCTTGTTTCCCGTATCAGACGGAATAACTTATGATGATTACCAACGGCAGCGGCTGTTTCCATCTCAGAGGCACGATGAGACCACCAGGTTTCGCGGTCCTTCTTCAGGCTAGCACGTAGTTTTGCCCTGAGATTTTTGCGAGCCTCATTGTATTCACTTCCAGCCGGAATACGTCGGTGAGCATCAATAAGTGCCAGAGACTGCGTAGAGACCCAATGTCCAGTTTGGCAATTTGCTTTGCCACATGAAGACATGCCTGCTAACAGCAACGCTTGACGAATATGCGACCAGTGATCTTCAACGGTGTTTAGTGGATGCTTACTCAGCCCAGATGTCAGCGCACTTTGGTACACATTCAGAACAGCTGGCTTCGCCAGCTGGTTGGTGTTAATCTGTTCACATCGACGTTGCGGACGTCCACCGAAACGCACCAGGAGGTCGGCACAGACAAGTGCGTGGTCAGAGTCCACGCTCGTGCTCCAAATCGAGCGACAATTTTGGACACAGCCTCTCTAGCGGTAACTGATCGCGATATGATCGAGTTGCGTCCATGGCTGGCCCGAGGCTGGTGGCCGCCAAGTCACGCTTCTGCGGGTGCTGTGTCGAAAGTTAGTGCTCGCGAGAAAGAGGCGAGCATCTTCACACAGCTGTAGCAATCGCTCACCATTATCATTACGGGAGCCCACACCATGTTGGCCACCCAGATGAAGCTCATCAGAGGACAATTTTCCGACTTGGGCGTTTAGATCGCCAGCCAACACCACAGTATCCGTACTTCTTCTATAACGAAGGAGCTCGTGGAGTTGCTGATAGAAATTATCTTTTACCGGATCAGTGCTACAGTTTGTAGGGGCGTAAGCCGCAATGACAAACAGGCAACGTTTGTCCCCGCGCGACTTCGTAGCACGGAACAAACCAGCTAATCTAACGGCGCACATTCTACCGTTTACTGGGATCCAATCAATCAGGGCAGCTTCAGCCCGGGGACTCAAAACAATGCCAATGCCAGCTTGACCGGCATTTGAAGCTGCATCATCGCCAGACAGGCGCAATGAGAATGTGCCGCCAGTGTCGCATGTGGGGGATCTCAGGGTAAGCACAGAGCTCGAACCCTGCAGGCGGGTTTCTGATAAACAGCAAATATCGATCGATAGGGTCTCTAGTGTGCGGGCAAGTGCTGCCTGTTGGCCAATCTGTAGCAAAGTGCGCACGTTGATGCATGCCAGTCTTAGCGGGACGCGAGGACTCCAAAGGGAAACGGATGTACCGACGTTGTCCGCTTGGTTGAACATGCACTTGTCGACTGGATTGGAGTGAGACCCTGCGATTGTGTGATTTGAAATTAGAAGACAAGCGACTATTGAAGTAATCTGGGGGAGGGCCAAGAATTGGGGGATTGAAAATGGGGGGATATAAGTAAAGTTGGAGCGGGACGATGAGGATGAAGAAGCGCAAGTAAGGGTATAAGAAGACGGGAAGGCCTGAGCAGTAGCATCCATACCCCTATCCACCCTGCTCGGTGCAGCAGATAAGGCGCCGTTTATTATCCTCTGCGACGGCCAGAGCATCAAGAAATTGTTGTAGGAAAGTTTCATTGTATTGCGTGGGCAGAATACTGTCAGGTCGCCCAAACCTAGACAGGAGAACGATTAGGGTTCTCAACCAAAGCCTTTGGTTCAAAAACGTTACCGCAAGGCAGCGGGTTTTGGCACTGGACTACGGAGCCCGTTTTATGAAATGAGGAGCCACCCCCATTCCAACCCCCAAGCTGGGGGACCAGGAGGCTGAGTTTGTCTGGCCTCTAACCATTGACCAATCTGGTATGAGTGGCTCTGAAAGTGTAAAAAGCACCACCCAGCATAGCTCAATGGATCCCTGAGGCACGCAAACCATCGCACCACGGTAAGGTTTAGCCTCATTGCGATGGTTTATCAGGATTTATGGTTATCCCGTGATGATCGAAGCGTTCGAATACTTGTCGGTGATACAAGTGCTCTTCTAGCGTAGCACTGGCTATTAGGACATCGTCGATGCAGATAAAAACAAAATCTAGGCCACGCAAGAGGTGGTCCATGAAGTGCTGGAAAGACTGTTGCATTGCAAAGGCCAAAAGGCATACCAATGAACTCGTACAAACCAAAGGTGCGATAACGGCCGTTTTAGCAATGTCCTCAGGTGCCATTGGAAGCTGATGGTACGCTCGCACAAGGTCAATCTTGGAAACGACGGATTTCCCGGACATTCCCAATGAAAAATCATAAATATGTGGGATGGGGTATCTGTCGGGGATGGTAACGGCGTTGAGTGCCCGGTAACCACCGCATGGACGCCAATCACCGGACTTCTTGGGTACAAGATGAAGCGGGGAAACCCAACAACTATTGGATGGGCGAATGATGCCGAGGTTGATCATGTGCTCGAATTCACGTTTAGCGGCTTGGAGCTTGTAAGGTGAAGATTTCTCGGTTTCGCTGACACGGGTGGACCCATTGTGACGATATAATGACGAATCTCGTGTTTAAGCTCGGTAGAGTCGGTAGTAGTACGTACCAAAGAAGGGAGTTGCTGGAGTAATCATGAACACTGAGTACTGTCTTGCATGAGTATGCGAAGTCCGACGGAAGTGACCGAGGCGAGATGGCAGGGGACAGTGAGCGAAGTGTCGTTCCGTAATTTCCTCCAATCTAGACTGACCACGAGGCCAAATTTGCTAATAAAGTCGATGCCAATTACGGATTTTTGGAAATCTGTGACGGTAAACATAGAAGGAAATTTGCGTCGTATACCAAGGCTCAGGTGCAACAGCTTCTGGCCGTATGTCGCATTCTTAGTCTGGTTAGCCACCTGTAATGTAAGTCCGGCAGGTTGCAGAGCGCGTTTTTCCAAAGATCGTGGTATAACGCTGATTTCTGCGCCTGTATCGACCAAAAAAGAACTTCAGTCGTGGAGTCTAACACGTACAGAAGGTGACTGAGGACTTGGCCGGCGAAAGCCGCCGCCATTACTGGCTGGCTTTGGCGTTTCCCGATTGCGAAATCGGAGTTCCTTTCGGATAATTGCATTTCGGGCGACAGTTACGTACTGCTTTACCTAAGCGACGGTGGAAGTAGCAGTACGACCGATGACGTGAGCGTGATGTGCTGCGGCGCGGACCACGAGAACTTCTTCGGTTAGTAGTGCGTTCACCTCGAATAGCAGACATGCAGAGCACTAAACAGGAGATCCTATCGTTGATCGGATCAAGCGTAGTGCTATGGGATGAGCTGGATGCGGCGGACTCAGCTACGTGATAAAGAGAATTCCTAATGAAACATTCCTGTGTTTTATCCGCAGCTTCTGCGAACTCTTCCAGTGCGGTATCACCGCTAAGAACTGATAAAATCGCTGTGATGTTTGCCGGCAGGCATTTCATCCAAAGTTGGAGGAATATGGAGTTGTCGAGTTTCGACGGCCCAACTAGGGAACGCATGTCTCTAAGAAGCTGAGATAGGGTGCGATCAACAAAGTCGTCGTTGCAAAGCAACTGTTTTAGGCGAGTCTCATCAGACGCAGTGATACGTTTAAAGATAGCTGCTTTAAGTTTATCATAGGCGCCTCTGCAGGCATAGGATCGAGGAGACCAGACTTCAGAGGCAATGGAGACAGGTAAGCGCGAGACGACGTGTGAAAACATGGAAGATTGTGAAATGATCTTACGACGTCGGAAAGTGGCTTCTACCTGAATAAACCATACATGTGGATTAGAAATGTCAAAAGCAGGAGGCGAGAGTTCGACGGCATTGTCAGTAAAAACATCATCATCATCATCATCATACACGTTAGCTAGAGGTGGGGAACACGTCAGCTACTGTGCCACAATATATAGAAAAAGGAGAAAAAAGCAACTGGTGCAAGCCGGTTGAGCTACCGATAACGGATGGGCATCGTTCCGGTAAGCTACCAGCCGGCTATCGTGCATTTAAAAAATACTATGCAAAATTATATGAGGCTAAATAATGAGATCGTGGTTGGAGGGGGAGGCTAAGAGGGATGGGGTGGGACAAAGAAACTCACAGCATGAACGCCACTGAGGCCGGCTCCTAGCCGTATCAGCAAGTGTGTCCAATCAAACATGTTCATCGTCTTTCGGACCCCAACCATGGAGCCGAGACGCTCCAACCGAGGCCAGCTCAGAAGTGAGGGTCTTCATTCATCTTGACCAAATCCTCGCTTGGCCACCCCTCCTCTTCTTCCATCCACACCCCCGGCGCGTAAACAACGCACGTCGCAGGAGTCGGTGGGCTAGCATGCGTAACAGATGGCCGAGCCATCGGAGCGTGGTTCGTGAAATAACGGTGCTGAGCGGTTCATTTCCTTTTCCGGTGCCATAAACAAGGCGTCGAACACGCTCGTTGCTCACGCGGTGTTCTCACCATATGTGAGCTAAATTACAAAGGCACCGGTGGTCGAACGTAACTAGCCTCTTCAGGTCCGCTGCTTTAAGCGGCCAGGTTTCACAATCGTACAGTAGGGTCGAACGTACCGCTGCATTGTACACTCTACCCTTCAGGGCAAGAGTATTGTCGCGCCGGCGCCATAAGTGGCGAAGGTTAGCAAAAGCGTCCCGAACTTTTGCTATACGGTTCGTGATCTCATCTTCAATCCCACGGGCGCTGATACAACTTCCCAGGTAGTTGAATTTTTGAACGACTTCTAGCTGATCCCCACCAAGGGTCAGCGCAGGAGGCGGTCCAGACCAATATTGGAGGAACGCTTTGCACTTCGAGGGTGCGAAGCAAAATCCGTAAAGTCAGTAAAAACACAAGGGGTCTGATCAGGCATGATTAAGGAAAAAATACGTGTTCACAAAAGTTAAGGCGAAGTCACCGATTTAAGTAGTGGTCGAAAGAATACTAAGCAGGAGGAAGTTCGTTTGTCAGCTCCGTCACTTCCCGATCGTTGCGAAGGTTGCTGGGATCAGTGCGGAACAAGGTTTCGCAGAAGACCGCTGTGGTTGTATTGGGGGCAGCAAGATGCCTGCGCACTCAGAGTGGGAATCCAACAGTCGTTTGAAACATTCCTCCGTCTCTGCATCGATGAGAGCCTCCAGCAAGCTGTTTCAGTCATTCACTACCCGGGTGAATAGGGCCAGATCGAGCCGCACACGGAGTCGCAGCGGTTTAAAAAGTTTCCACCGCTGGCGTCGAGTTGCACACTTTGTGTTGAGAGGAAAGAACGATTGCAGCTCACACCCCAGCTCACCTTGTAGAAGGCATCGAGTGAATATCATATCTCCGCGGCGACAAGGATAATCCAAAGGGATAAGGTTCAACCGTTGAAGCCGTATGGGGTTAGATAAGTCCCGCAACTCTGGAAAGGATTTGGATCTACGCCGTTGAACCTTCTCGATCATGTCACGTTCGGACTTGGTGAAAGGATACGCAGCAGGCAATCCGTTCTCGAGAATTGGGCGCGTATGCGAAACAAACAGTAGTCTGAAGAGTGCTGGGGTCAGGCGTGAGAAGGCTCTTCGTATAGCGTGAAGTAGTCTGTAGGCGAATGCGACCTACTACCGGGTGTCCTCTATTGATTTGGGATCAGGAGACACAATCACCCCGAGATCCCTCTCCTAGCTGACATTTTGTGTAAGAAACCCCCGATATGGTAAGCCCTAAAAGACACAGGAGCACCGATTGGAAGGACAGCGAATGTGGCACGGTTAATTGGCAACTACCACTTTAGTGACCAATCGTGGAGCAGATCGAGTGTCGCTTGAAATCTCTCTGCATCTTCCAGATTGGATACCTCAATCCTCAGCTTCAGGTCATCCCCGTAGATTAAGCAGTCGGTCTGCAGTTCGGATGGCAGGTCGTTGATAAAGATATTGAAGAGTTCGGGGCCGAGTACAGAACCCTGGGGGACCCAATGGTCATGAGAAGTTGATCAGAAAGCGCTTCGTTCACTTTAACCTGCATGGAGTGACCGTCCAGGAAATCGGAGACCCAAGAAAGAAAATTGCCAGTGACGCCGATTCCCCGGAGTTTGAAGAGGAGCCGCTCATGCGGGACCTTGTCAAAAGCCTTAATGAAATCAACATACACAGCATCCAAACGCTTACCGGCATCTAAGGATCTTGCCCATTTTTCTCTAGCCACCAGCAAATTTGTGACGCATGAAAGCGCCCTTCGGAAACCATGTTGGGCATGAGAGAGGAACTCCAACTCATCGAGATGAAGGCGAAGGGCCCGTTTCAGAATCCGTTCCATGACTTGGCACAAAATCGAAGTCAGGCAGATGGGACGATAGCCGGCTGGATTCTGACGGTTCCGTGCTTTGTAAATAGGTCTAAGAATTCCCCCTTCCAGGCAGTTAGAAGCCGCCCGACCTCAAAGGAACGACGGAAGATTTGACAGACAGGAGCGGCAATGTGCCCAGCCATGGTCTTAAGGAACGATGGGTGTAAACCATCAGCAGCAAGCGAGGAATACGGGTCTAGGTCAATAAGAAGTTTTATTACAACATCAGTATTAACATGCGCGTGCTCCAACAGGGAAGGAGGAGTGGGCGCAACGCTATCCGTGAGTGGCGTTTCGGTCGAGTAGACAGAGGGATATTGCTCGGCCAAAAGGCTAGCTTTCTCAACGTCTTCGTAAACTAGGTACAAATGTTCACAGGGAGACAAGGCAGGGACACTATTGCCAGCTTTGGTGCTTCGTTTGAAGTATGAGAAGAGCGCCTTGGAGGTAATACTAGAAAGTGCAGCTAATGACAATTCGTATTCTTGGCGTTTCTCGCGTTTCTTCATGTTGCAAGTATTTCTGACCGTTTTGTAGTTGCAGGAATCAAGCTCAAATCGCATAATTCTGAGACGATCCCATAGTTTACATCTTCATTTCAGCATTGATCTCAATTCGTGATCTATCCAAGGAGGGTTTTTGGAGAAGGGTCTTCTATTGGAGAAGGGGATGACCTGTTCAATGAGTAACGTCAGCCTGGAGTACAAGTGACATTGAGGTGTTCAGGGATACTCCAATCGACAACGCTTGCGGCCGTTTTCAGACGAAGTGTATCGGCACGCCAGAAATTCCGACGGTCGGCCCGTTGGCTGTGAACAGCGAAGCGACGTGTCCACTGGAATGAGACAGTACAGTGATCACTGCTGCCAATGGGCTGTAGAAGTGAAAGGTTCGTGATGTCTGATTGTGCTGGGGAGAGCATGAGATCCAGGGTATGCGACGTCTGATCTGGAGAAATACGAGTTGGCGTAGTGACATACTGAAGCAAATTACAATGAAGAGTGGTCTCGAAGGAGTCTGAAAGTCGGTCACAAAAAAGTAGATTCCAATCAACAGAAGGAGCATTGAAATCCCCAACAATCCTTTCCTGCACCATGCCTCCTGATCGAGTCCATCAAGCGGGCTCCGCATCCTGAAGGCGCTCTGTAGACGACACTGAAAGAACTCCGTCCAGCATGAACACGACACCAGAGGGCATCGAACTCATCGTCGTCACTGATCGCTTCAACTACATGTACTTTAATATCAGTCTTCCAATAGACAATTACGGCATCGTCGGACCTCCCTCCTTGTCGGTCGGATCGGGAGATGTGGTAATCGGAGATAGACACCTCTGAATCCGTAATGTCTATGAATAGTCAGGTGTTAGTGAAGGCCATCAGGTCTGGACGGGTCTCTAAAGCATTTAACTGAATCTTATTCAATTTATTCCTTAGACTGCGCACATTGGCGGTTAACACGCACAGTCCATTTGTGTGCTTTATTGTCCCGTGAAGAAGAGAATGGGTCTCCAACGGGCTCTCAGGGTCTTCCGAACCATGCAAAAATCCACGATATGGAGGTCTGTTTCACCACTTCCTTGGCGAGTTCGCAGCTCCACAACAGCCTTTTTTCATTTTTATCCGATTCTCTGGAGAAAGATCACGTAGTACCTAATACGGCTCACCTTTGAGACGCGAGGTCCGTCGCCGAATACGTCGGCAATCCTCTTCTGTTTGGCACACGACTTTGAGGGGGCGAACTTTGGGTGGATCCTCTTGCTTCCCACCGAACCGGAATGCAGAGACGATGTTAATTCCCTGCTCGCCTTCATCAAATAACAAAGAGACCAACCGCTCGAGAAGTATTTGGTCATCCAAAACTCTTTCCGCTGGGGTGGCTTTGTTCGTTTCGACTGCGTTCATGATGATGAGGTAACGGTCCCGAGAAGGTTGAGTGCGCTTAGGGATTTGCCGTCTGCAAAAAGACGGATTACCTTTCATCACTTTCTCCAGCTCAGAAAGTCTATTGAGAACTAGCCTCATTTGCGAGTGAGATGCTGAGAGCTTAGAAATGGGTTTATCCCAGGATTTGAAATTAAACTTGGCGGCATTGGTGGCTGTGATTTGACTGATTAAGGTTGAGTTTACATTTCGCTTCACGAGGGAAGGGTTATCCCAGGTGTTGGGTTTCGCATTGGGTATAGAGATCAGCTTCTGTGGAGGCATGCTTTCAGCTGGGCACAGGCTGGTTGTTGTTGGAGCTGTGGCGCTCGCTACGACAACCTAGGTCTTGGGCTTATTTTCCGATCGACACATCATCTTACTGGGAGGTAATGACTCGGCCGACGTAGCGGAGAGAGTGTGGCTTCGGTTTGGTGTGGGTGTGGCAGACCCAGACGCAGGTAGGGATATCGAGAATTAGGGTGGCTCATCTTCTGTATCGTACACGGTCAGGGCGGCAGGGCTACGTATATTGAGAGGATGGTTAGCCAGAAGGCGTTCGTCATTCACTAATACTCGACATGAGTCACAATGGGAGCTCACGACTTCAGAGGCAGTATATATTTTATTCACAGTCTGTTAACAAACAATGTGTCATCAGAACCACGGCAGAAGAAAAAAAGTGAAGATGGGAACACTAATGCGATTAAAAAATATGGAAAACGATTTTTTGGTTTTACACACGCCATTTTGTATCTTGGTTTTGTTTTGTGAGTTTTGTGTACATCAAAGGGATGGTGAAATTGCGGAACAACATTGCCGCCACTGATGTCTGTTGCGGGCCATGACGTCCAATGTTTCCAACCACTGCCATTCAGCATCTCGTGGTCCCCAGCCTGGAAGGCGGACTGGTCCGACTGCCGCCAAACTTGAGGTCGCCTTCTTTATACTCCTTCTCCACGTCATCGGCTGTCCACCACGGCAGTGTGTTGAAGGCATTCATATAGGGCGTCATCGATGTTACAGCACGAAGTGTGCAGCCACCCATCGCAGAGCGCATTGAACAGCTTTTGAGCGGGAGGTGACGCGTTTGCCACAATCTATGCACTTGGATGTCATAATGGTTTGCCGTATTGATACAGAAATAACGTGGAAGTGTTTGAATAAACACTTCAAAAGAAAGTTGACTATCGTCAAATCTCCTCTGGTCCTAGATATCGGATCGATTAAAATGGTACTGGCCAAAGCGTCTTTGGCGCTTACTGGAATTTTTTCCCATTCCATGTTAATCCCGTTTTGCACCCTGTTTTTGTCTTTTTTATTGCAGTCCTTTTACTGTTGTATACTTGTTATAATGCTGCACTGTTTTCCACATGAACATGGCTGTCACGCTAAACACCGAGGCGGATGGAACCCTAGGGTCTTCGTTTGATGAGTCTAGTGCAGCTTGCAGACAGTCTAACTGTTCAGAGCCAGTAACAGATTTATCTGGCGGTATACAGCGTGACATCTGCTGCCTCTGGTAACACGAAAGATGTACCGGCCTACGAGCAGACCAGTACAAAATGCTATCATCCAGCGTCCGCCTTCTTTTCAGCTGTGCTGAATGCTGCGCTCAGAGATGGACGCGCCCGGCTATCACCGGGGCTAAACTTCCAGCGCTGGCTTCAAGATTGGCAGGTGTTGAGAAGGCGATAGCCAAGCTCGCTTCTATTGCCTCGCTCGATGCGAAAATGGATTTGATGTTGAAATCTCTGAATATTGCGATTGAGGACACTGCAGTAGACGGCAACATTGCTGACGATCCATCCGCTGGAGTCTGTCACTCGGTCAAGAAGTCGCACATTCTAACAGACTGCAGGTAGCATTGCTGACTCTCCTCATGAGCTGGTCAAAGTGAAGAAAAAGGATGCGGAAATACCAAAAGCTGACTGCTAAACCCAGAGAATTAGTTGTCACGGTATCGAGAAAGATGCCGTCTTCGGCAGTCGTAAATTCATCCGACGGC
This sequence comes from Dicrocoelium dendriticum, assembly GCA_944474145.2. Taxonomy (NCBI): domain Eukaryota; kingdom Metazoa; phylum Platyhelminthes; class Trematoda; order Plagiorchiida; family Dicrocoeliidae; genus Dicrocoelium; species Dicrocoelium dendriticum. Next base: position 66,207 of record OX104061.1, on the reverse strand, counting down.
TGTACACAGGAGAACATTCCGAAGATGCTGATCGTCTCGGCCGCCACTGAACCAGCCCGTTCTGACGACGTGTTGGTAACTGCTCAGTGCGACACAAGGTCAACGCCCCCTGCTCCCGTGAGTCAAAAGAAGAAGCGGACTAGATCTGCTCGTAAAACTTCGAAGGGCCTTGAAGCCCCAGGAGATAGTAAAACGCCGGACACAGAGCGGAAAACCTACGCTGCCGTTGCTTCGACGTCGTTTGCGGAGACAGGGAGTCTCACCGCCAGTGGTGAAAACAGCTGGTATAAGTGTCGAATCCAAGGCACGTGGGGCAAACACTCCCCGTCGTACCGACTCTTTCACGGATAGTAGCGTTATATTCCGTAACGTTACTGAATCTGCGGCTGCTTTCCCAAGGGAACGCAACTTGGATGACATCAAGTGGCTCAAACTGTGCGTCACCAAGCTGCTTCCACCTGATTTCCCTGGTGTCACTGTCAGAAAGCTGATCAGATTAGGGAACGTCCTTATCAGTACACCAAATCCGCGACTCCGACTAGTTCGCGTGGTCATTTCTACCCCGGAGGAACGCAAATTATTACTGCAGTTTCCATTCAAACTTAAGGGTAATAGTGTCAGCGTTCAGCCGGACCTTCCACTGGCAGATAGATTGAAGTTAAAGGGTAACAAAGATCACAAAACTAGACGGGCGGCTAGTGAGCAAGGCCTCGGTCTGGTGTGTTTTCGGGTGGTCAGCCGGAATTTATTTTCCGCCCTATCAGAACCCATCCTGATGGCGCACGACCAGGGATGGTCGTGCCGACTTCCTTGAGGTAGTACTCAGCAATGTGCGTAGCCTAAGGAACAAAGTGCACGAGTTGGGTCTATCTGTAAACAAATCTCGTCCCGACATATTTGCTTTCACTGAAACGTGGTTGTCTCCGGATATCACGGACTGTGAGGTATATTTACCTGGCTACGCGCTGCTTAGAATTGATCGCTCTGTTGGCCCCATGGCGGAGGCGTTGTACTGTATGTGAGCTGTAACTTAGACGTGTTGAGGACCAGCACATTACAGTAGTCGGATCAGACTGTTGAAGCCCCATCGGCTGTTTTGTGCACTTCCTCTATCCAGTTTACAGTTGTAGTGGTATACAGGAATCCTGAAAGTTCTTCCAGCGGGATACTTGTCTTTATGCGCACTCAGTGCGTGAATAAGTATTTAGTTCTAGGGGATTGCAACCTCCCGGAAGTCTGTTGGGACGATCTTCCTTTCAATTCGGCGTCAGGAACATTCGGTGCAGACTTTCTTGAGCTGACTCTCCAAGTGCCTTTGCACCAGTTCGTGGACCTCCCATTAGGTATATGGACAACTAAATACCATATACTTTAGATCTGATTTTCGCTAAGTCCCTCGACTTCGTGACTGGCGTTTCATACCGTGCACCTCTAAGGTTCAGCGATCACGCATGCATATCCTTTCGGTGTGCGTTTTCAAGGCACCAACAGACTGCCGTTGAATTAGTTCCGAATATTTGGCGGGCGGGCTTTAGTGCAATGCGAGCTAAGGCTTCAGTTCTGAACTGTGAGATCTCGATTGCTGACTCCGTCCAGTTAGCCTGGGATAAATGTAAGGCATATCTTTCAGAGGTTTCCACTCTCTATATTCCACTCATGAGGAAAAGAGGGTTACGGACACAGCCTCCATGGATAGATATCAAAGGCAAGTAACTACACAAGAAACGGTCTAGATGCTGGCAAACCTACCAAGCAGCTCCATCAGCCACTACCTATGATAGTTATCGAGAGATTAGAAATAAATGTAAGCAACGTCTCAGAACTGCTCCTCTTCAGTACGAACAGGGTTTAGCGGACTCGGCCGCAGCTAATCCCAAGCAGTTTTGCTTAAGTTAAAAGACGCAGCGTGCAAAACTGTCTATACCAGCGTTATTGCGAGCAGACGGGACTCGTGCGCAAACTGACCATGACAAGGCTTGTATACTTAGTGATCAGTATACTGGGGTCTTTGCTCGGGAGACATCTGTACTAGAGGATTTTTGCTTAGCTATGGTTCAGGTCTTCGAGCTACTGCAAGGCATTAATCCCTCTAAAGCTTACGGTCCTGATTAAACTCATCCGAAGCTGTTGCATGAATCGGCCACTGAGCTGAGTGGTCCTCTCAGATGCGTGTCTTCAATATCGCTTGACAGCTGCGTCATACCTTCGGAATGGAAGGAGGAAATTATCTGTCCGATTTTTAAGGGCGGTTACAGTGCTTTGCCCGCGAACTACCGACCTGTCAGTTTGACAAGCGTGGTAATCAAGTTGTTTGAAAAGTTGAAGGGATTCAGTGGAGAACCATCTGAATAGATGCAACCTTCTGTGTTGTGCAACATGGATTCCGCAAGGGATTTTCATGTCAAACCAATCTACTTGAAGCTCGTGGAAGCCGGGCCGAAGCAGAAGATAGTGGCCACGATGTAAATGTGCTATACATGGATTTTTCGAAAGCTTTTGACACTGTTCCTCATCTTAGACTCTCACTAGTTGGGCTTACTGGATATCTGGTCGCGCTCTTAAATGGGTGTCTGCTTTCCTTGAGGAGAGGGAACAGTGAGTACGGATGGGGCGTAGCCTTTCGCTCAGGTAAGCTGTTCTTAGTGGCATCCCGCAGGGCTCGGTATTGGGGACATTGTTGTTCGCGGTCTAGGAAAATGACTTGCTGGGGGAGCTAGGAGTGTCATCACTAATGTTTCCTGACGACCTTAGGATCTGGAATACTGTGAATATACCGGGGGTCCTGAGCCTTGGATAGGCCCTACGCAAGGTCTACTTTATGGCTGACGCTCATAAATAAGGCCAAATGTACTGGGCTCCGAATCCGAGCTGCTAATCCTCCCACCCGATATGTTGTCGGCGGCAATGAACTCCCAGTTGTCACACAGCAGGTTGATTTAAGGATCGTGCACTCATCAGCACTTCATTCTGGCGACAACTGGAAGAAGGCTGCTTGTCGAGGGTTTCGTATGATGTGGTTTATCCGCCGCTGTTTCGGAATCCTAACGGCCAATTTGTTTGTGAAGCTATTTTCGGCATTCGTCCGACCCCACCTGAGATATTGTATTCAGGCTTGTCCACCATGTCTTAACCGAAACACAATGGACTTGGAGAGGGTGTTACGAGTGGGCACTCGGTTAGTGCAGGGTCTACGGGGACAGACATCCTGAACGCTTGCTCAGTTTGGGGATGTACTCAACGCACTACCGAAGGATAAGAATGATCCTGATTCTCACTTATCGTAATTTGACGGGTAACATCGGTCCAGACTTGTCAGGGCTATTTAATCCCGCTACGTTACCAAATCTCTGCAGCCACCCACTGAAACTGCATAAACCACGGTCTGATAGGATTAGGACGGAAACTCGTCTGTCGCGCCGAGTTATAGATCGCTGGAATCCACTTCCAGATCACGTGGCTAGGGAACCTACGGTTAAGGGTTTTGCGCGCCAGCTCGATGCACTTGGGTAGCAATACCAAACCCTTCTTTTCACCTAACTGACTCACCTACACTTTTCAGTTCATTTCTTAATGATAAATATCTTGGTATTCTACTTCAGGTCAGGTCAGGTCAAACGGACGATAGAGGCTTCGCCTAACGGGCGTCCAGTTTCTTGTGCCGGTAAGTGAAGTGGCACTCGGGACTTCGACGTTGGATTGACTTCTTCCTTCTGCAAAGGAATGAAGCAAGAACAAGAGGTGTCCTTGTATTTTTATGTATCAGCATCAAAATACACTACATATTCCAGTACAGTTACAATATCTCTGGAAAAAGGACAGAGCAACACTCCTCTAAGCCCCTTTTGAAGGCTTCTACAGACTCAGATTCCACTAAGTAAAAAGGAATTTGATTCCAGATGTTAACTACTCGATTCGTAAAATTTTTTGCCCTGATGTCCAAACGAGCTCTATATTGTTTGAGCTTCAGGCGATGCCCGCGCAGGTTGTCTGACATAGCTAACAGATGAGTGGGACTAATATCACTAGCTTAGGTCTTTCCACTTTCCCTTTTTGCCTTCTAAGTTTACTTTTTTCTCTTTCTTACTTCAGGTAACCGGCCCAGCAGAAAGTGCTAGGGCAGGATATGTCGGCAGTAATTGGTTGCACAGGGTTTGTTGCGGTCCGTGTTAGTTTCATCAGTATTTCAAAGTCTGCCAACTCCTGGTTCAAGTTCAAATTCGAGTGGGACTGGAACGACAGGCGAATCCGGTAAGTGTTCAGTCTTGGATAAATCGTTGAGCCAGGAATTGATGAAGTGCTCAGAGTTATTGACGGATCTAAAACCCACCTTAGCCAACCAGCTAATGCCTATGTTTCATGCCCTAGCAGTTCCTGCTGTGGCAGTCACGTGAAGCAAAAGATAGGAAGAGAAATCGAAGGTACAGAATAAGGAAGTGCACTTGAAATAGGAAAATAATACCAATGCTTGAAGAAAAGTAGAGAAAAGAAAATCGAAGTATGAATATGCGAGTTACTCAGGAAAATGGAAAGGTTTCGTGTTGCCACCCAAGAGCGTCAAGTTGCAGCTCAAAACCCTTAAGCGGAGATGCCCTGATAACACTTTCCGGAAGCATGTTCCAGCGTTCGATGACTCTGCATGACAGCCGGATTTCCGCCCTAATCTGATCGGACCGCAGTTTGTCCACTTTCAAGGAATGACCGCGTAGAACAATCTAGCGGGGCTGAATAGCCAAGATAAATTTTGAGCAACCTTCCCAGTTAAAATACGATAGGTTAGGATTAGGTCTCCTCTAAGCCTTCGGTAGTGCATTCACAAACTAAGTAGAGGCTCCGAATACGTCCGTCCCCGTAATGCCTCGACTAACCTAGTACCCACCCGTAAAACCCTCTCTAGCTCCATTTTGTCCTGGACGAGGCAGGGCGGACAAGCCTGGACGCAGTATTCCAGATGAGGCCGAATGAAAGCTGAGAACAGTCTCGTAAAGATGCCGCCCGTCAAGACTGCGAAAGAACGTCATATCAACCACATGCGGAAACCTCTGCTTGCGGCCTTCTTCCAGTTGTCGCCGGAGTGTAAAGCCGAAGAGTGCACGACGCCTAGGTCAACCTGGCTAGATACACGGGGGAGTTTGACCTCACCGACCAAGTACTTCGTAGGAGGACAACCTCCTCCAATTCGAAGAACGGAGCACTTTGCCTGATTTATGGGCAGTAACCATAAAGTAGACCAGTCTCAAAGCTTATCCCATGCTCGCTGAATAGCTTCGGGACCCCCAGGAACATCGACAATGTTCCACAGCTTCAGGTCATCAGCAAATAGCAGCGATGGCATCTCAAGCTCCGCGGGTAGGTCAGTCACATAGATAGAGAACAGCAGCGATCCAAGGACCGAGCCTTGTGGCACACCACTGAGGACAGACTGCCTAAATGATAGGCCCCGGTCAACCCGTACACACTGTTCTCTACCCTCCAAGAAGGCAGTCACCCAATGAAGGGCGCGGCCAGATAGCCCATATGAGGTCAGCTTTTGCGTGAGCCTCAAATGGGGTACCTTGTCAAGTGCCTTGGAAAAGCAAGTCCAGCGTGTGGTCGTTATCCACTGCATCCGCCCAACTTTCGCGAGTCACCAACAGATTCGTCAGACACGAAAATCCCTTCCGGAATCCGTGTTGTACATTGCTAAGTAGATTAAATCTACTCAGATGACTCCCCAATGAATCTCTCACCAGTTACCCGAGGAGTTTGACTACTACACTCGTCAGACCAACTGGTCTGTAATTTGCAAGCAGACTCCTGTCCCCATTTTTGAAGATGGGACAAATGACTGTTAACTTCCATTCAGAAGGTAATGCACAGCTGTCAAGCGATTTCTGAAACACTATAGCGAGCGGTCCACTTAGTTCCGTAGCCAACTCATGCAACAGTTTCGGGTGAATTAAATCAGGCCCAGAGGCCTTAGAAGGGTTCAGCCCTTCTAACAACCTACGAACTTCCGTCTCCGCTACAATAAATTCAGATAGTCCTGAACTCTCTGGGATCCTGCAAACCAGCTCAACGCATGTCAAAGAGGTTTCCCTTACAAACGCTGCCGCATATTGCCCACTGAGTACGCAGGCCTTGTCATAGTCCGTATGCGCATGAGTACCGTCATCACGCATCAATACTGGAATTGACATGTTCGAACCGCAGCGCCTTTTGACATAAGCGAAGAATCTTTTTGGATTCTCTGAAGCTTCGTCCGCTAACCCTTTCTCGAAATTGAGCCGAGCATCCCTTAGGTGTTGCTTACACCTATTTCTAGCCTTACGGTATCTGTCATAAGTATCGGTGGACGGAGCATCTCGGCAAGTACGCCAACCTCTAGACCTCTTTGTGAGCAGATGCCTGCCAGTGGGATCTATCCAGGGCGGCTGTGCTCGTGCCTCGTTGCTTCTTGTGACTGGGATGAAGGGAGCGGAGACCTCTGTGAGGTAAGACTTAAATTTATACCAGGCAACCTGAACAGTATCGTCGTCTGATCTCACAATGGAAACCGGAAGCCTTGGCTCCCATTGATTGATAGTCTGCGTGCCAGATGCTCGGGCGACTCAACACTACTCTGGCAGCGTCTAGACAGAGTATAACTGAAGAGCAAACAAACATGGTCACTGGAACCCAGTGGAGGTCCGTAAGTAATGTCGTCAACAAAATCGAGTGACAGCAAATACAAGGTACTTGGGTGTCCATGTACCTAGTGGGGAGGTCAATGAACTGATGCAACGGTACTTGGAGCGTAAGCTCAAGCAGATCAGCGTCGAATGTGCCTGACACTGTTGCAAGAAAGATCAGCCCAGCAAACCTCCGGGAGGTTAAAGTTGCCCATCACCAAACACTTGCATGCGGACTGGGAGATTAAAATCAAGTACCTCTTTGGACAAGCTCCCAGGGCTTCTATACACAATTACAACTGTAACCTGTGCCGACGATGTGCTAATTATAGCCGACAGAGCTTCAACAATTCTGTCGGCCGACTGAAATAAGCAAGTCTTCAAAACGTCAAGTTTACAGCTCACATAAAGAGTGATGGAATCTAAATAGTGCGTAGCCAGATAGATGTACTTCACCATCCGTTATGTCCTGAGATAGCCAAGTTTCAGTGAATGCGAGTATATCAGGATGAGACCCATCTCCAAGCATACCTAACTCCTACACTTTCTTCCGCAGGCTGCGCACATTACTTAGCACTAGTAGGTATTCGTTAGATCCACAACTGGGTCATGCCTGGCTTGCCAAACAACTTCCCCGTGGTGCCAGCTGGGTGGTTCGGGATTTTCCCGTTCCAGCAAATGGTTCGGCCGCAGTGTTCCAAGACGTCGTGGGTTTTCGCCTGACAAGCGTTCTCCCTATAAAAGCCACGTATGTCCGTTTAACAACACTGTGACATGGCGGACGTGACTCGCCACTAAATAAAGTCACTACGCCTTGCTTCATCCTGGCGAAGCATTGTATTCCAGCAACGTTATGCTGTAATTCTGGGTAGCAATGCGCTCTGTTTTACAAAGGAACAAACGAAAGGCGTACGAACTGAGCAATCAGGCACTGGCTCCCAATGGGCACGATTCCCTGAATTCGCTGCGCCGCCTTGCGGTTAGGCTATTCAGCCAAAGGCTCGTGGTGGTGTCCCCTAAGTCAACACCCTACTTCCGCGTGGGCAACCGGGTAGTATCTCGCCCTCTGATGAAACCATGGATTTTGATGTTTTGTATTGATTCTTTTTACTACTTCTGTACCCTCTTTTGAATCCCATGGTATCTGATGGCTCTATGTCTATTCGTAAACGTTTAATATATATACCTATAGGTACGCAACCATAATGGGCAGTGGCAGGGCGGAAAAGGAGCACAAGCTGACCACCCGAAAACCAAACGACTCAAGTTCAAGTTCAATTGGGACCGGAACAGTAGGAAAATCCTGCTAATGTTCCACCTTCGAAAACGTCATTGATCCAACAGGGAAACCGGTGCCAAAGGAGAGCCAAATCAACACACACGATTCATATGGTCAAGCAAACAATGTCCACGTGCCCTGCACTAGCAGTCCCCGCTGTGCCGGCCACGTGAAAAATAAAATAAAGCAGTAGTGTCAGTAAAGAAAAAACAGAGGACAAGACAAGCTAATCGAATATCGTAGGCAATATAAATATGTAAGTTAAAATGAGTTAAAGAGGCGTAGGCCGTAGTAGATGAAGAAAAGTTTAAGACAAGAAGGAGAAGACTTTAAACTGCAGACCGAGAGCGTCAAGTCGATGCTCGATCTCTTTCACCGTCGGTGCCATCACGACGTCTGCAGGCAATGTGTTCCAATAAGCTATAACCATACGTGATAATCTAAATGTTGCCAAGATCCGGTCAGACCGGGATTTGTGCAACTTTAATGGGTGGCCACGAAGGGTTGGCATTCGAGTTGGGCGAAACAGTCCAGTCAAAGCAGGACCAATCTGACCCATCACTATACGATACGTGAGGAACAAGTCGTCCCGAAGCCGCCTGTAATACATGGAAAACATATCCAACTTACGTAGCCTCTCAAAGCACGTCAGCTTTTTTAATTCGTACACCATTTTCGTCCCGGACCGCAGGACTCGTTCAACTGCCATCTTATCGCGAACCAGGCTTGGAGGACAAGTCTGGACGCAGTATTCCAATTGCGGGCCTTACAAAAACCGAAAATAGTCTATCGAACATGTCGGTGGTCATAATCTCGAATGACCTGCGGATCATCCACAACATATTGAAGCCTTTGCGAGCAGCTGTCTTCCAGTATTCACTGGACTTGAAGTCAGATGATAGCAAAACACCAAGGTCAGAATGGAGTTAAACTCGCGGTACGTCGTTGCCGCCAAGCAATTAACGCGTCGGCAGGTCATTCAGACCAACGCGTAAAATGGAACATTCCCCTAAATTAACGAACAACTGCGACAAAATTGACCAGTCCCAAAGTCTATCCAGAACCTCCTGTAGGGTCAGTGGACCAATCGGCTCGTCTAACGTGGACCAGAGCTTCAAGTCATCCGCAAACATTAGGGATGGCACACCTAATTCACCAGGTAGGTCATTAACGTGTAGAGTGAAGAGAAGGGGGCCAAGAACCGGAGCTTGCGGCACGCGACTGAGAACACATTGGTGGAAGGACAGGCTTAGGCCCACCCACACACACTCGCTGAAGAAGGAAGACGCAAGGGATAATGCTATCGTTCCAGGCCCGCTTGAACTTGATCTTTAACAGAAAAGTGGAAGATACAGGAACAAAAACCTCGAAAGGGGACAATTATCCGCAGGTCATAGCTGATGGCAATTTTAGGAAGGTCAAGGTCGCGGCATGCTCCTTTTGCTTTCACCATCTAAGCATATTTTCCTTAACTCGTTCTTTGGAAATAGAATTTGAATAAGACGGAACAGAAAATTTAATCGCTGTCAATTTTCTTGTGAACCAAATGGATGCGAAAGTCCTAAGGCACTCAGAGTCTACTCTGTGCGCGTAAAACATTCGGAATTTTTCGTTGGTCTATCAATAATCATGGTGTACAAGTGCCTAGATTGTGGCAAATGTGTCACTGCCTGCTCAAAGAAAAGGCAATGTTCTTTATTCGGCGGCTGGTTTCACATCATTTGTTATGGTATATTGACAAAGTTTTATAAGTGCTTCAGCTGTTTACTGCAGCCTCTATTGGTATATTTAGTGACTCCTGTCTTACTTTAGTGAACACACAGCGTGCTCGACCTGCTTCATTGACATTTACTTCCCGCTCTGCTAGCATTCACTGCTATCCCCAACCGAGTTTTTCTTAAAATTCGCCTTCTTTTTCCTCTTTGTGCCCTTCTGGTTTTGTCCCGTCACTTCTCAGACACCTTCCTATCCCACTCCCGGAGTCACGATCATCTAGGGCCCAGCCCAGTAAGCTCCCGCCCAAAAGGTTTGTGACAGTCGTCAAGGAGAACACGGCGCCTGTTCCTGTGAGCCGGGTTCCTGTTGTGCAAAAGTATAACCCCATAGCCAAGCTGAAGGAACATAAACCGGCAACGCCAAGGAGCCGGATGAAATCACTGCTTTTTGGGAGCAATCTTTTGCAGCTGCTGCTAAATGTCAAAGCCGCCTTCTAAGCACCCGATCTCCGAGACCGCCAAATTCCCTAACTGGGAACGTCGTCTCATTATAATTAATTCCCCGGATTTGGATGAAACAACGGCAACAGAGAGACTTTTAGACGATTAATTATTTATGAAACGAATGGTCTACTTAGTGTTCGTGAGGGGAACATGGCATCAATATCGTTGCTGCTTTTTGTCTTGGCAGAAACCATGAAGATTCTTCCAAGATGTATCCATTTAAGGTTGGATGACAGCGTGAAGTTGGATGCGGTTGGATCAGTGGACGGACTTCGCGACGCAAGGGGGAGCCGTTTCACGTGTTACGTGCTTTACCCCAGGAGAACCACGTTGAAATGAAGCTTGCAGTCGATTAATTGTGGATTTGCCGTGCGAAGGATGAAAGCGATTTGCCTAGTGAGGATATGCGCGTGGTTCGGAAAATGCTGCGAGAGCAATGGAAGCCAGTCCTTGCCCTTCCCTTAAATTAGGCTCGGTAACTGGGTTGCACGTACTGTGTGCGCACGTGCGCAGTCTGCGTAACAACGTGGAGGAAGGTGTGTATCCTGCGTCAATACTCGTCCCGGACCACATGGCATTCACGGATACTTGGTTGTCCCCAGAAATCCCAGATTCTGAAGCACATATGCCTGTTTACAGCCTGTAAAGCGTTGAGCGCATTGGTTTGAGATCGAGGGGCGGCGTTATACTCTACTGGAAGGCGTATCTGAAGGTCCATGTAGTTAATGTTGTCTTGATAATTGATGATTTCTCCGACGTGCTTTATGTCGTATTCCACAAGGATGTAAAGCGCTCCAACTTGTCGTCTTCTGAGTTCGCTTGAGTCCTGGTGATCGTTCAGTGGAGTCCTTAATACAGCGTGGTGAAAATAAAGAGTGTTTATTTGTGTGTGACTTTATTGCCCCTAATCTTGAGTAGGATCGTCCTCACTGTGATCTGCACTGACTTCCTCGATGGTAATGTTGTGGAACCTATTGTTGCACGCAATGTAATTCGACATTTCACGTTTCTCACACGCATTATCCCTGGTCAGATGCCGCACATACTCGCTCAAGCGCTTTCGTCTACACTATCGAACGTTTCTGATTTGAAAGTGTAACCACCAATCGGGTGAAGTTTCCACTGCTTGCCTTTTTTACTGGACCATACGGGTTAGCATTCACAAACACTGTCTATGGTCGGAATTCCTGGTGTGTTGAGCCAAGCCGCTTGCAGATGGCGGCTAGTTAACAGGATTGGAGTAAAGTAAATAAAGGTAAATAAAGTTTTTATTCTCGATAAGGCGAGGCACGCCTTAACAGGCATGATCATTTTGACATAACAATGCATGGTCAAGAATGTGCAAGTATCCGTTATGTTTGC
>OX104061.1:0-54208 GCA_944474145.2 Dicrocoelium dendriticum | reverse complement strand
TGGGCAAACCGGGTAGTTATCTCGGCCCTCTGATGAGAACCATGGATTTTGATTGGTTTTGTATTGATTTCTTTTTAACTACTTCTGTAGCACCCCCCTACGTTTTGGAATCCCATGGTTATCTGATGGCTCCTATGTGTCTTTTCGTAAACGTGTTTAATATATATTACCTATAGGTACGCAACCATAATGGGCTGTGGCAGGGCGGAAATGAGCAAAGCTGACCCACGACGCCATCGCCCCACCAGTGCGAGCGGCGGCCGAAAACCAAACGACTCACCAGTTCAAGTTCAATTGGTGACACGGAATCAGTAGGAAAATCCTGCTAATGTTCCACCTTCGAAAACGTCCATTTTGATCCAACAGGCGAAAACGCGGTGGCCAAGGAGAGCCAAATCAACACACACCCGATGTCATATGGTCTAGCACACATATGTCCACCGTGCCCTGCACTAGCAGAGTCCCCGCTGTGCCTCGCCACGTGAAAAATTAAAAATAATGGCAGTAGGTTGTCAGTAAAGAAAAAACAGAGGACAAGCCATAGCTTATCAAATTTCGTAGGCAATATTATGATGTAAGTTAAAGTGCATTAAAGATTCGTAGGCCGTAGTAGACGAAGAAAATTTTAAGACATGAAGAGGAAGACTTTAAACTACAGATCGAGAGCTTCAAGTCGATGCTCGAATTATTTCACCATCGGTGCTATCAAGACGTCTGCGGGCAGCAAGTCTCAATAGGCTAAGACCCTACCCGGTAACCGAAAAGCTGCCCAAACCCGCTCAGACCGGGTTTTGTGCAACTTTAATGGGTGCCCAAGAAGGCTAGGCGCTCTAGTTGTGCGAAACGGTCCAGTCAAATCAGGAGCAGTCTGACGCATCAAGATATAATATGTGAGGACCAAGTCGCCCCGAAGCCGCCTGTAATGCATGGTAAACATATCAAACTTACGTAGCCTCTCCGGGTACGTCAGTTTCTTTATTCTGTGCTTCATTTTCGTCCTGGACCCCAGGACTCGTTCAACTGCCAGCTTTTCACGAACCATGACGAGGAGGACATGTCTGAACGCAGTATTCCAAGTGCGGCCTTACAAAAGCCGAAAATAGTCTAACGCACATGGTCGGTGGTCATGATCTCTGAATGACCGGCGGATCATCCCACAACATAATTGAAGCCTTTGCGAGCAGCTGTCTTCCAGTATTCACTGGACTTGAAGTCAGATGATAGCAGAAACACCAAGGTCAGAATGGAGTTAAACTCGCGGTACGTCGTTGCCGCCAAGCAAGTAACGCGTCGGCGGGTCATTCAGACCCAACGCGTAAAATGGAACATTCCCCTAAATTAACGCACAACTGCGAACAAAATTGACCAGGGGTCCCAAAGTCTATCCAGAACCTCCTGTAGGGTCAGTGGACCAATCGGCTCGTCTATCGTGAACCAGAGCTTCAAGTCATCCGCAAACATTAGGGATGGCACATCTAATTCACCAGGTAGGTCATTAACGTATAAGTGAAGAGAAGGGGGGCCAAGAACCGAATATTGCGGCCCGCCACTAAGAACACATTGGCGGAAGGACAGGCTTGAACGCATCCGCACACACTCGCTGAAAAAGGAACACGCAAGGTATAATGCTATCGTTCCAGGCCCACAGAAAATCTAGGAAATACAGGAACAATAACCTCGATAGGGGATAATTATCCGCAGGTCATAGCTGATGGCAATTTTAGAAAGGTCAAGGTTACGGCCTGTTTTTTTTCGTTTAACCGTCTGGGCATATTTTCCTTAACTCGTTCTTTGGAAATAGAATTTGAATAAGACGGAACAGAAAATGTAATCGCTGTCAATTTTCTTGTGAACCAAATGGATGCGAAAGTCCTAAGGCACTCAGAGTCTACTCTGTGCGCGTAAAACATTCGGAATTTTTCGCGGGTCAATCAATAATCATGGTGTACAAGTGCCTAGATTGTGGCCAATGTGTCACTGCCCGCTCAAAGAAAAGGCAATGTTCTTCATTCGGCGGCTGGTGTCACATCATTTGTTATGGTATATTGACAAAGTTTTATAAGTGCTTCAGCTGTTTACTGCAGCCTCTATTGGTATATTTAGTGACTCCTGTCTTACTTTAGTGAACACACAGCGTGCTCGGTCTGCTTCTTTGACATTTATTTCCTGCTCCGCTAGCATTCACTGCTATCCCCAACCGAGTTTCTTAAATTTTCGTCTTCTTTTCCTTCTTTGTGCCCTTCTGGTTTTGTACCGTCACTTCTTAAACACCTTCCTGTCCCACTCCCGGAGTCAAGGATATCTAGGGCCCAGCCCTGTAGGCTCCCGCCCAAAACGTTTGTGACCGTCGTCAAGGAGAACAAGGTGACTGTTCCTGTGAGCCGGGTTCCTGTTGTGCAAAAGTATAGCCCCATAGCCAAGCTGGAGGAACATAAAGCAGCAACGCCAAGGCGCCGGATGAAATCAGTCCTTCTTGGGATCAATCATTTCCAGCTGCTGCTGAATGACAAGCCGCCTTCTAAGCACCCGATCTCCGAGACCGTCATAGTCCCTAACCGGGAACGTCGTCTCATCATAATTATCTCCAGGGATTTGGATGAAACAACGGCAACAAAGAGACTCTTAGACGATCAATTATTTATGAAACGAATGGTCTGCTTAATATACGTGAGGGGAACATGGCATCAATATCGTTGCTGCTTGTTGTCTTGGCAGAAACCATGAAGATTCTTCCAATGTGTATCCATTTACGGTTTTATGACAGCGTGAAGTTGAGTGCGGTTGGATCATTGAACGGACTTCGCGACGCAAGGGTAGCAGTTTCAAGTGTTAAGAGCTTTACTCCAGGAGAAGAACGTTGAAATGAAGCTTGCAGTCGAGGAATTGTGGAGTTGCCATGCGTACGATGAAAGCGATTTGTCTGGTGAGGATATCCACATGGTTCGGAAAATGCAGCGAACGCAATGAAAGCCAGTCCTTGCCCTTCCCCTAACTTAGGCTCGGTAACTGGGTTGCAGGTACTGTGTGCGCACGTGCGCAGTCTGCGTAACAACGTGGAGGAAGTTGTGTATCCTGCGTCAGTACTCGTCACGGACCTCATGGCATTCACGGAGACTTGGTTGTCCCCAGAAAGCACAGATCCTAAAGCACATATGCCAGTCTACAGTCTGTCAAGTGTTGAGCGCATTGGTTTGAGATCGAGAGGCGGCGTTATACTCTACTGGAAGGCGTAGCTGAAGGTCCATGTAGTTAATGTTGCCTTGATAAGTGATGATTTCTCCGACGTGCTTTATGCCGTATTCCACAAGGATGTAAAGCGCTCCACCTCGGTGCCATCTACAGAGTTCCCTTGAGTCCTGGTGATCGTTCACTGGAGTCCTTAATACATCGTGGTGAAAATAAGGAGTGTTTATTTGTGTGGGACTTTATTGCCCCTAATTTTGAGTAGGATCGTCCTCACTATGATGCTGCACCTGACTTCCTCGATGGTAATTTTCTGGAAGCTGTTGTTCCACGCAACGTTATTCGACCTGTGGCGGCAGTTATACACATTATCCCCGGTCAGACGCCGCACATACCCGCTCATGTGCTTTCGTCTGCACTATCGGACGTTTCTGATTTGAAAGTGTAACCACCAATCGGGTGAAGTATCCACTGCCTGCCTTTTTCACTGGACCATACGGGTTAGCATTCCCAAACACTGTCTATGGTCGGAATTCCTGGTGCGTTGAGCCAAGTCGCTTGCAGATGGCGGCTAGTGAACAGGATTGGAGTAAAGTAAATAAAGGTAAATAAAGTTTTTATTCTCGATAAGGCGAGGCACGCCTTAACAGGCATGATCATTTTGACATAACAATGCATGGTCAAGAATGTGCAAGTATCCGTTATGTTTGCCGTACCAGTGTATGTTTATGTAGGGGTAGGTAATTATGTAACTGTGTGTGGGTGTGTAACTGTGAGGTTCCTGTTTGTAACTGTGCTGCTCTAATTATGACTCTCATATCGTCGGCAATGCTTGTAGTTTTTGTTTACTTAAAAGGTATGTCCGTCATTGATGTAGGTCTTTCCATATCCAAACGGAAGCTCATTACTAGAGTTCCTCCTGGATGGACCGAGAATTACGATCGCTCCTGAACCAAAGGCGCAAACGTTGGCACCGCTACAGGCTTACGAGATTGGAACCTGACTATAAAAAATTATACATATGTACATCGAAAAAACGTACGAAACAGCAGCAATACGAACGTTATTTGGTCAAACCTTTCAACTCTATACCAAAGTTGCTTATCGCATACTTGACAAGTGGCAGCAGAGACGGAGGTGGAATGCTGACCGCCGTTCTATCAAACTATTAACACCGTACTTCCCGACGATGTTGCTAAGGCAAGTTAGTTAACTTGCCCTTATTCATCAGGGTAGCGGTTGGAAATTATTTGCGTATTTTTTCGTTCCACGCTTACCTATTTCGCCGCCGTTGTTGTACAACGGTTTCCATTAACTAGCTAGACATAACGATTGATTCCGAGTTCGTCCTTCTTGGTGCTCCTTTGTTTGCTACTGGTTTGATGTAACTGTGTTCACGGCTTCCTGCTCGATTCACGATCAGAACATACGTACACGTACACCTTGGCTTACCTCGCGGTCTATGTTCGTCCGACGCTAAGGCGCATCAGGATACTCGATATTTAAGGCAAGCCTGTCTGACCGGGTATTATCCTTTACCGGTCCCACCATATAACTTTTGACCCCATTGTTATTTTTTTTTGTCTATCCTTTTGCTTTCCCTCCACAATACCTGATCACGCGCCTGCCATTGGGGCTTCGGAACTTTCAGTTGAACTCGTTTTACCTTCAGTTGACGGTTTTAACCCATGCGGTTGGTTCTTTCAAGTAGAAGCTGCTTTCCGTTTTCGTAGCATTACATCCTAGTACTATGTTTTCATATGTGACTGCTCGCTTACCGTCCAACCTAGCCTCCGAGGTCATCGAGATTCCTGATCCTATGTCGCTAATGTCCCGGCATGATAAACCTATGGCAGCCACATTAAAGCGCACTACAGCCTTCCACAAGACACGCCATCAACAGTTACTCTCTGGCGTTAAGCTTGGATACAGAACGCCGTCACAGCTACTCCGACACAAGTGTCCCCTCCTCGGTTTTCCTATACTAGATGCTTCCGTTCTCTTCCAATGGTGGAGTAATTACCTTCCCGCGAATAGGACGGCTCCTTTAGCTGTTCTCGCTAAATATCTTCCGCTCAGCACACTGGCAGAATTTGCCGATAAAGTTCAAGAACGCTTCATTAAACCGTCGATGTCCCAAGTCCTTGAGCAGCCCCTCTGGACCAATGCTACTTGCTACAATCAACAAGGCTTTCCAACTTAGAGCACAACTTGTCCCACCTCAGATGTGACCGTGTTCATTCGCGGCTATCCATTTCTCCATCCCGACGTCCTAGCAATCTTCGTACACGGCAGTCGCACTGCTGTTGTTATTATCACCACAGCTTCGGAGACGCAGCGCGTCACTGTTGTTCAGAGTGTAAACA
Source organism: Dicrocoelium dendriticum (assembly GCA_944474145.2). Classification (NCBI taxonomy): domain Eukaryota; kingdom Metazoa; phylum Platyhelminthes; class Trematoda; order Plagiorchiida; family Dicrocoeliidae; genus Dicrocoelium; species Dicrocoelium dendriticum. The sequence continues at coordinate 48,659 of OX104061.1, read as the reverse complement.
CTCAGAAGCCCTGTTAACGCCGACGTCGGGAAACCCCATGAGCAGCCAATATGGTCGGCGGCTGTCGCTGGACAGGTTATTAGTCTCCTGTTGTACCTATCTGCCTATACTACCAGACTTCACTTCTTGACTGATACTGGTGCGGAAGTCAGCGTTCTCCCCCGTGATCTGGAAATGGGCACCCTGCCACCAGCTGGTCCAAGACTTACTGTAGCTACTCAGAATGAACACGCGACCTACGGTCAGAAATTACTTACTTTGCGTCTGGGACTAAGGCGTAACTTCCTTTCCATTGTTATCATCGCCGATGTGCGAAGCCCATCATCGGAATCGACTTCCTCAGCAAGTTTGGTCTTGTGGTAAACCTACGTTGTGGAAAGTACGAGACGATATTACGTCTTCAAGCATGCACCACAAACTTGCTTCAGCTAATTCTCTCGGGCTTCGCATTCTCATACCTGTCAACTCACCGTACTGCGCATGGCTACGACAATTTCCGTCCCTAATTCAAGAAGGTAATGATACTTCCGAGCCGAAACAAGTGGTACGCACTCACATCTTTATAACGTTTCCGACAGCAACAGTTAAACTCGGCTATTTCATTCTAGAAATCTTCATGCAGGTTAAAAGTACTTCCAACACATGCTTGATCTCGGAATCTTTTGTCCTTCAAAAGCTGCTGGGCATCACCTCTCCAGCAGGTGTGTAAAAAGGCAGGCGATTGACAATCATGAGGTGACTACCTTGCTCTCAACAGCAGCACGGTTCCTGTTGGGTAGCCTAACCCCATATCTACGATTTCTCTCTTAGACTATCAAGAAAGTTAATCTTTATCAAACTCAACCTAGTCAGAGCTAACCATCAAATCCCAATGGCCCAGGAAGACATGGCAAAGCTGCTGGTATCACTACATTTGGTCTTCACGATTTGCTTCGTACGCCTTTCGGCCTACGAAACGCTGTTCTTACCGTTTCACATTTTGAAAGTGACGTCTGAGTGGTTTGCAAGTCGAAACATGTTTACTTTGGCTGTTCCAACTTTCATGGAACCCAGCCTAGAAGTTTAGTTTGTGATATTCGAGTTCGAACTGGAAATAAAGGGCATTAAGGCGGATCACTCGGGGTACAATCAGCTTGCCACGCACGTTCATCTTTCGCTTGCGAAGCTGGTTGAAGACATTTTACCCTGTCCAACGACTAAGGCAAATCAAGAAACGTTAAATTGTTATAGCCCAGTGCATCAACTCGATTTGAACAGAACAATAGACTCAAGCTAGGCGATTGCAAGGCGTCAACGTTCCTCCGCGAACTTTAGCGCACTGCTGGTCCCTTATACTTGTGTAAAGAAGGAATAAATGAACGGGGTTTGCTGTCTCCCAATGGCGTGGCCGGTACCGCTGTCGATGTTTCTGGATATGCCCCAGAAACAATTAGCTAACAAGGTAGACGCTGCGTTGGAACGTCTTCCGCAGCAGAAGGCTAGTAACTCCGGCGACGTATCCTCAGCGGGGAACACCGCGTCTTATATTAGCTTCAAGCCGTCAGGTCGATCTGACCCTATACCGGAGGAAGTTGCCCTAATTCAGAGCAGAATACCAGCACTGACAAATCCGAAGCAGCGTATGTCCCTGTTAGAGGAAGACCACCTGTTGATTACGGTTCATTGCTGCTCGGCTGCGTCGCCACAGAGTACGTCTCGTCTGATGAAAAGGCGCAGCTTTTTCGCTGCACGTTATCAGTTTGGCCATACCAAGTCCGTCATGAAATTACACTAGTATCACTGTGAATATGGTTGAAGAGTTAGAAGTTGTCTTGTTTCCTGCTTTAGGCACGACTCAGTTGCTTCGGGAAAGCGAATAGCCAGCGTACTAACATGACCAGTGTAGGCGTCAATAACCAAACAAATGGCATGTTTTACGCTATGGATGGACATTCGGCCATCGCGTTCCCCCTCAGCACGGGAGCAGAAGCCAGCGTCAACTCGGCTAACGGGAACGCCAGGGCGCTCAAAGCCTACGTACAGCCAGTGTACGGCCTATGGTTCACCGATGGCTCCAGTTGGTCGGCGCATGATGAACCTGGACTTCAACCACAGCCGAAATTCTTTGGATTTTCAAGGTTGCAATTATAATTTTGCAATTATTAGTATCGAATTCCTTGGATGGTTTGGGTTGCCTGTTGATGCCGATCGCTACGGCATTTTGGAAGACAATACTAAACTAGGGGTTAAAAGCGTTCTTCCGGAAGCCCCGATAATGAGTCCTGTTTTTCTTATCGCTCTCATTCAGTTTCGAAACTTCTAACGTGGCAGTTTTTGCGGTGTTCCAAAAAAGATTGTGACGCTTGTTGGCCGTAGTAAGTTTTCTTCAACCGTTTGCAACCAGCCGAACTTCGTTAAAGTACTTTCATTAAAGTATTATTAGCCCCTCATATGGCTGTACGTTATTTCCAAAATGTCTTCGAAGGCCGCCCTGTTGCCGTTCTTACCGACCACAAAACCCTGACTTACATGCTTAGCTAGACTACCGAACCATTCTCTTCTAGATAGTAGCGCCATCCAGATTATATCGCTCAGCTTACGACCGCTATACATATCTAGGTGTGCACAACACTGTCGTTGACGCACTTCCCGAATTCCAGCAGTTCTGCAGACACCTGCACTGGTATCGACTTACCCGCCAGGGCCGCAGCGTAACTTAACTATACTGCGGTTGATATAATACACAAGCCTATCTCACTAGGCATACCACCCGTGCCGCTGAAATCAGCAGACGGTGCTGTACTTAGCGAGTTGCCATTTGGCTCGCCCCGACCATTCGTCCAACGCGAATTTTTGCCGACGGGTGTTCGATTCCTTGCACAGATTGTCTCATCCAGGCATTCGTGCTTCGGTTACAAGCGTAACCATGCGGTTCTTCCGGCGCAATGTCAACTGTAACCTTCGTACTTGGACAACTGCTTGCCTCCCGTGTTAACGTACGAAAGTGCATAAGCAAGCGAAAAGCCAAATAGAAACCTTTCCCATGCCATATGCACGTTTTTACCACTGTACGCCGAAATCGTAAGTCCGCTGCCGCATTCAAGAAGCTCTCTCTCTCTATATATATATGTAGACTTGCGGCGGTCGATTCACTAGGTAGCCGAAAGCTATTCCCATATATAGGTGCTCTTCTGAAACGGTGGCTAGGTTTTCTGGAGCACAGGGTATATACAAACGGCTGTCTCGCCAGCGTGACTACCGCTCGAAAGTCAAGTTGCTCGTCGACTTTTGCCACGTTGCTTATGGATGTAGTCTGTAGCCAAATTCAGACAACGGCGTATCATTCCACTGCTAACTGCAAGATGGAGCGATTTCACCGTCAACTGAAGGTCGCGCTATGTGCGCACGCAGATCTTTCATGGGCTGAAAAACTACTCTTCTTCCTGTTATTAAGCAAACTGTGAACACAAATTTCGACGCAAACCCAACGCAGATAGTCAACGGCTGCACGCTGCGGTTGCCCGGACAGCTGGTAGCGCCAGCACCGGCTTCTTCCAATTTTGACAACGGAAGTTACACTAATCGTGTTGCGCAACAGTTACGTAAGCTACGTCTAGCTGCTCCTCGATCGCAGAGGACATCAGTGTACGTGCAAGAGAAGCTGTCTAAGTTTTCAAATGTCTTTTGCACAGGCGGTGTTCGACAGCCGCTTCAGTCGCCGTACGTAAGCCCTCGCAAAGTGCCTTACCGTGCGAATGAAAAGTACACATTTTAACCCGGTGGCCGGCGTGAAGCCTTCACCATCAACCGACTGCAGTCTGCCCGTATGGAAGAAACCGTCTAGCCTAATCAGTCTGGTAATGCTTCGTTTGAGGTCACAAACCATTGCATCAACTTGCAGCTTTCTACTTTAGGTCAACCGGACTATGATCCCGGTCTACAAGCATCCTCCGCCCCGGCACCTTTCAAATCTAGCCCGCCGCCTCCCAAGGCTAATCGCTGTGTTCAAGAGGTGCGTCAGTCCGTTCGTTTTTCGACTATGGATGGAATAAATCTGCATAAGTTTGTAAATGTTATATATAATTGCCGCGCTTTGGTCGAACAACGTTACAAAAAAGAATGGATAAAATTCGCAGAGCCATTTGCTAGCAAAATGTTCAAACGCCAAAATATCTAAACACACAGATCATTTGTCTGTTCTTTTTGGTGTTTTCTGCGCGTGTTTTTCTGTTTACACTTCCCACGTGCCCAAATTTCCCCTTCGATCAGCTGGCACACACAAACAAGTTTTCGAAGATGTGCGTAGTCAACGAGGTTTCTGACGCAAACGCTGGACCTCTGCACCGCGGGACGCTAATAGCTCCTTCGTGGGTTGATGGTCTTTTCTCTTTGGGACGAGGGTCTTTTCGGCGCTAAATGGGGTGCGGTGGTAGTGCGACCACGTCTAAGCACACCGTGCGGCAGCATCTTAGCTTGAGGTCCCGTCGGCCTTTTCTGAACTAGCCAGTATTTTGCAGGTCGACAAGCTCGCTCCAACAGCTCGCTGAATGGCATTCTTGCAGGCAAGCACTAAATGATAAAGCACAAAGGACACAGCGGACTCCGACTTGGGCGAGGCTCTATTTGACCTGAACGTCTTCTCAGACTTTGCTAACACGTGTTTATTCACCCGTTAATTACGCCATCGAAGGCTTCTTTTCTTCAGCCTTCTAGGGAGCTATGCAGAGCCCAATGGTAACAACCATCTTTTGTGTACAATTTCGTTGATGATCAATGGTACACTGTTCTTTCTTGCTTGAACCTCCATTACATTATGTTCAATTTGAACTACATCCGGCTCAGTAATTGACCTTCTTGGAGGTACCCGCGATAACGTGTTGCCCTTATCTGGCTTCATCCGTCCGCGTCGCCTTGTAGCCCATTGAATACAGTCCGCTGGGTCTGGCTCCAATTGCCTTCTAATATTCGTGCTTATTTTCGCCCGTCATCTAGGACTAGCTTTGACTAGCCCTACAAAATCTGATGTACTAATAACAAGGATTGCTTCGTTGTAACAATAATCGATCCGGCGCCGGTTACCCATAACTCACAATGACTTCTGAGTTACTTCGCTCGGTAAATCCCAACCATTTGGGAGGTTGTACTTTGGCAGGATTTTGTTTCTAGACTGACACCTTGAGAGGGACCTTGGTACCCTTGTGAATCCAGAGCTTAAGTCCACTAACCGCACCTTAAGGAAACCCTTTGTTGCCTACAGGAGGTTTTTCGCTATACGTCGCGCTATCTCCTGCTTGACTACGGAGACGTTCAGGCTCGTTTTCTTTGCGCATGTACATACAATTCTTTAGTATGGCCAACCCACTGTCTGTCTTTTTACCAATTTTAAATGCACTTTGATTGAACAGTTTATCGGTGAGGACCTACTTCCATTCTGGAGTTACGGAATCTGCCTTATTCGCATCGCCTTTGGCGCCTGAAGTTGTTCTCTCTAGCTTACCGGCACGTTAGCGGGAATTTGATTTTCACGTGACGTACCGTTAGTAGGGAACGTAGGGCCTAACTGCAGGATATCATTCTGCCCGATTCGACTCGGGGTCAGCAGCGGAAAATTTTTAAACAAAGGAGAATTGCGGGTCCGTTTTGACGTCACTCTGTCTACAAACGTAGTGTAGTTGTGGAACAACCTACTTGTGTTGGTCGTTGCTGAGCCGTTGGAGGAAGGTTTCAAACATCGAGGGACTTTTTAATTATTGAGTACTCTCGGCTCATGTTGCAATTCGTGTTAAGGCATCGGCTAATTTGGTAATTACTTCTAACGTTTACTTGATTCCCGTAGCGAACAGGAGGTGATAAAGCTGTCAAAGGATATTTTCCAAGGGCCCAATGCTCCATTACTAAAACCAAAAGCATTCGGAATGAGTCAGCTCACAGGAGAATCACATTTGAGTTCGAATAGTATGTTACGCTATAACTTTGACTCACGTCGTAGAAGATGAAAATAAACTTGATAGTAATTGCGCGTCTAATATTTGATTTGAAGGAAACAAAACGGCGCCTTACACCGAAACGGGACTTCACATCTGAGTTGTGCCAATGGGCAGTTTTGGGTTGATAGCTATGCTAGGAAAAATTAAGCGCAGGTCAAAGTTGGTCAGGTTCCAAGGACGAAAATAGACTCCCGACAAACGAGAGTCCTGTTTTCTTTACCGGAAAGCAAACTTGCGCCTCCAGCACTTTGACTTCGGAGTTGCCTTTAAGTTAAAGTTTGGATATAAATAGTATAAACACGTTGGTTAGGTGTATTTTTGTGCAATTACAATGCCATCGCAATATAATAGGTAGTTGTTGTGATAGACCACCTTAGTATTTGAAGTCACTTGGTGCCCCATTTGCAACTGGCAATATGTGTGGACGTTTCCGAGCAATTTCGTCCGTGGCTGCGTAAATATAATGGATAATTTTAAGAGAATAAGGCCGACGTATAGAAATTTTAAGGCGCAAGTGCCACAGTGTTTTACGTGCACACAGTTATGTATTGGCAGCAGTACGAATGACAGACAAGCCAGTACTTACCCGAGGAGTACCCGTATTGCTAAGGGCACTATCGCCTACCGTAAACCGTAGGCGTATTAACAATCGTGGGGAACGGTTGTTATGGTAGTTTATGCTCACCGTGAGCAGGTGAACAAACTGAACAATCCAGTAGATCAATGGGAGGCGGACGTGATGGATTTAATTTTTAGATTCTGATTGGCCAATATTCGGGTGCTTGATTCACCGTTAGTTTAACTGAAGCAAAGGAGGAAACGCATGAACTGAGGAAGTTAGTTAGCTTTGGACTTGAACCTGAAATGTATATCGAGGAGTTCGGCTTGCTGAACATGCTGTAAATTTTGCTGAATTGTCTGTACCGGATAAACACTGCTCTCTGAAGGACTACGTTCTTCAGTGGATTCAAAGAAGACAAGGCCGATCCCCGCCGGCAGCGCGCGGATGCTGTTTGCATCACTAGCGTCTATTCCGACGCCTACCTCACGGTACATGATTGCATAGAAGTTGACGAGTAATTGGCGTCTATGGAAGTGCAATTGGGTGGTTATATGTAACAGTAAGTTTGGACGAACAACCGATGGCTTTTCTCCTAGTATTGCTATACTCAGCCGAAGGTGACGCTCGCCGCGTTCTTGCGATGCCACACTACGACAAAGGCGAAGATCCAATTCATTGGGGGTTATTGGAAAGTTCAATAAACGTTGTGAACGGAAAACCAACCAGACCTGCCAGCGCAACCGAGGCCCAGAGGAATTAGTCTATGCGTTCCTCACCGATTTGAAGATGCTGACCTGATGCTGTAATTTCTGTACACTTTTGGGCGACTCTTCTAGGCGATCGGATAGTTCTATGAATAAATGATGAAAGTATGACAAAGCGGCTTTTGCAACAACGCAACTTATCGCTTTTGCAGTGCAATGATGCATGCAACAATTTGGCCTTGACCAACTATCAATACCAACAAATGAGGCGCACGACAGACGGAGAATTTTGTGCCGTTACCGGGGGTAAAGCAGCTGTGGCTACCAGACTGCGACAGTAGACCAGCAAATTTTTCGCCAAGAGACCTACCAGCACCCGCGAATGGTGTCCGGCGTGGGGATGGAAAAGCACCGGATGAGGCACAAGGAACAACGGCGGGTTTCTGGTATGTGATTGCGGTCAATCTTGACAAGTCACCCACAGTAGGGGGTCATACAATTAACAAAGCGGCTTTCTGGGTACCGCAAAAATGTGCCTAAACTTATCATTTGATCGAAGGCACAGGTGCTACTGTCAAACTTCTGCCAAGGAAGCCCTGCCCCAAGATGTGAATTTGATCCGATCGCTGTTGCCTGCATAGGCGAATTGGTTCCAGTCTTCAGTAGAGCGGCTCAGCTACATTCGAGGTTTTAAACCCAAGCGATTGGGCCTCAAATCCACTGGAGTTCGTACCCAGGAAAGTGGTGCTTACACCGCTTCTTGGCATCGCTTAAGTCCAGTTTCTTTGGTTTTGGGTTTTAATCTGCTCATGTTGCGCACGTTTGCCGGGGAGAAACCGCAGGTTTGGTAAGTTTGCGAGAACCACTTACTTATTCTTAGAGCCTTGGATACGATCGACAGCGCTAAGGGTTTGAAGAGTTCCACTGGTCCTGCGTTACAGCATCTTCGCGGAATTGAGAATGTTAGGGAGAGGTGGTGTGCTCGTCAAATCCGACGAGCCAACCGTCTGGGTTAGCCAGGACGCAATCATTACTAAGAAACCTGGCGAATTGCTTGCGTGTACTTACCCAAAACGGTTGTATGGGGCTTTGCGTGGAGAGCGTTACGCGTTGCCTACCATGGTAGAACGTTTGCTGCGTCTGACCAAAGCTATGTGACTCACGAAGGTAGACCTCTCTTTGGCTTTCTGGCACTTGGTTCTAGATGAGGTATACAGTATCCACACTACCTTCGTAATAGCTCTCGGCGTTATCGTTGACTGCGTTTACCGTTTGGCTTCAGGTGCCGCGTGAAACCATTCATAGGTGGTTAATGTGAGCGGTAGACGAGTTAGATGGTGTAACGTGCCTGGTAGTCATTGCTTGGATATACGGCTGACCGAAGAAGAGCACGATGCTAATCTACGTCTTTCATTACAGCGTTAGGTGCCAAAATGCTTCAAGTTTCAAAGTGAAAAATTGGAATTCGGGAAGGCGAGGCGACTTTTTATGGGCATTTGCTAACAACTCTAGTAGTTAGGGTTGATCAGGATAGGTTAAGGCAATTGGAAAGCGGCCGCCGCTAGCAACGCAAAGGGAATTCACAACTTAACCGGTATGGTGAATTACTTGAGCAGCTTTGGCCACAAGTTTCATGTATCATGCCGCCGATAATGCTGTGCCTCCCCAAAGGGTAGAGTAGAGTTGGGTAAAGGAACAGGAACCCTCATTCGAGACTATTAAGCACTGCATCAGCAACGCGCCTGTGCTTGGGTTTTCCCCGTCTAGCGCAGCCTTTGGAGGTACGGTGTGCCAGTGGCCAAGACGGAATAGGTGCGGTTTTAATGCCGGATAAACAAGCTTTGGATTTCCGCATTAGTGCGCTCACCGTGTTCGAGAATCGTCAGAAGCAGATTGAGAAGGAGATACTTACGGCAGCCTATGCCATTAAGCCTTACGAAGGTTATACTTCCGGAAGAGGGACAACGTTGTATATTGACCGTAAAACTGTTGTGCCAATAGCCAGGAAACCTCTGCATATCGCTCCTCGTCGCCCTCCGCGTATGCTTAGCTGGCTTCAAGTGTACGACGTGGATCCTGTGTATACGTCTGGTGCACGGATGTTCATGGTACTTACGCGCTCAAGGGCTCAGCTGTCGGTACCCGAGCATAAGCCAGAAGAGATCGAAACAGTAAACTTAGTACGGCTCCTGGCAGGGACAAAATATGACCAAAAGGAAATAAGGCGCCAAACAGGGGAAGCTGCAACCTTTGCAGTAATGTGTTATATCATACGTTATACAATGCGCATAATATACTCTGTTTTACTCTGAACAATACGAATACGTTATACTAAATGGGTGGCCTGAGACAAATAAGCAGCTGACGCAGCAACTGACACGCTACTTTACTTTTGGAATGAACCCTCTGTCGGTGATGGTCTGCTGTTCAAATGAAGCCGTATTCCGATTACGTCATCACTCCTAGGAGAAACGTCAAAATACCTTCGTCGTGCTCACCTTAGTGTTAATCATAACATTAACCGCGCAACTTAACTGACGTCTTGACTAGGAAGGCCAGGTCAAACAAAAGTTCAGGTATCGACGTGTAAGGTGTGCCGTTCATGCAAAACCTTGCAGACGTGTGAACCAAGGACGCCACAGGATGTCCCTGACCGACCGTGGTAGCAGTTGGTTGATTTATTCCGTCATAACGGAAAAGCTTAGTTAAGGATGATGAATTACTGTAGTGATTATTTTGAAATCGATCTACTCACCGCGAGGCCTAGTGAGACTGTAAGCATAAAGCACTGATGTCAATTCGCCCGGTCCGGTAGACCAGAGGAGCTGGTATCCGACAATGAGTCCTAGTTTGCCAAAGGTGCGTTCCAGGCGTTCGCAAGCAAGTGGGAATTCGTGCATCGGCAAACCAGCCCAGGTCATGGAAAGGCGGAGTCGGCATTGAGGCAGCCAACGCAACTGGTATCAAAGGCTAGAGCCACTGGTTGGTGTCCCTACTTCCTGCTACTGGAGAATAGCAACACTCAAGCAACGAATACCGGTTTGAGCCCCGGGGAGCGCCTATAACACCAAAAACTAGAACTCTGATACCGGCAGTTGCAACACATTTTTGCCCAGTTTCGCCACAGCACAGTCGCTTACTGAACAATCTGAGAAGACGAAGGAGCACTCAGAATGGGTCCTATGGTTGCGGCGCACTGGTACTTCCTTAGCAAACCGTAGAGTGAAACGGTGGATCCAACCGTTACGCGATAGTCAGTGGCGGTGGAAGTAAAGTGTGGTGCCTTGGCGGTCGGTGCTATGCCATCCGAAATAAAGGTTGGGGGAAATTTTTCAGGAGCGATCGAGTTCATTTGAGGCGACACCGGGGCCATAATGTGGAGTAAGCCTAGAGTGGCAGGCGGCGAGGGCCAAGGAGGCGTCTATCACAGCTACACTGAAGACGAAGCGGAGTGACATGTTGTACGGTTTGCATAGCAATATGGAGGCGCAAGGACACAAATATAGGAGGAGGGGAGGGTAGGTTCAGATCATTGAGAGTAGATGGACCAACCGAGCGAGCTGGACGGGCCAATTAGAGGCAGCGATGACGGATTCACTTCAAGGACTCGCATGGGCCGATATTCATGTGAAGCTTCACCGTTTGTTTAACTGAAGCGAAGGAGGAACCGCATGGACTCAGAAGGGTCGTCAGTTATGCACTTGAACCTGAAAGTTATTAAGATGGGTTTGGCTTATCACAAATGCCGTACGTTTTGTTGGGATGTCCTTGCCGTATAAACGCCTGTCTCTGATGAACTAAGTTCTGCGACAACGGCGAGTTGCCATCCTCACCTTATGCTTAATGCTATATAGTTACAGGATGCTGGATTGCAAGGCACAATTTTCTTATGTTTTGAAGGGCGAATTTTAGGAAAAAGAAGTACACCTGTTTCATTGTCATGATTTTCATTTTAGGAAGTCAGGGCTATATCCTCAAAACAGGAGGCAGATGGATTCTGAGGAGAAGGAGGTATCTTCTGTGATGTCAGTGTTTGAAGGTAGCAGGGTGATACTTAGGTATAAAGCAATGGCACATGGGCGAACGCTAAAAGCGGTGGATCTGTGGATGATGAAAAGGGGACACCGGAAGCGGAAAACAGGGGAAGCAAACGTGGTAACAAAGCTTTTGCAACGGCGCGGCGTTTATCGTGTAGTGAGAGCGGGCAATGTGGTGCGACATTTGCTCTCCTTGCCATCAGTGATGGAGATCATTTCGGAGCGGTACTACGAAGTACTTTTGGCTGACATGACTTACCAAGTGAATTATGAAGGATATATATTGTGACACTGTATGCTGGTGGATGTAGCTGGTGTGGCGTACGTATTATTCTATGTGTTGCTGCCGAATCCGACGTACCACAACTACCGGCGAACTGTGGGAGCACTGCAAGAGATGCTACCTTGCAGGGAATCCGTACTTCTCCTTGTCATGGATAAATGCGTGGCAAAGGTGAGTGGGTTGACCTGGGCTTATCCGAACGCTTCGGTCGTATATTATCGTTTCCACTTGCTAAGGGCTATATCCCGCCAGGTTACTCATCTTTTGGAAGAGAGTCCAGTAGGCAAAAGCCTTCTGCCGCACCGCCAACGTAAATTGGGCTACACACATGACGGGGCGCCATTCGACAGATTACTGAGGGCAATTTCTGCCAGGAAGGTTGGATGCCATAGTACAGCGTACGTGGCGGCGATGTACATCGTTCTGGGCGGCGCACAGGATGCGGAATGTGTGGTTATTCACTTGCGTCCCAACCAACGGTTGAAAATGGAAACAATCTTCTGAAGAGACAGCTTACTGAGCAGTCCTCACTGCATACTAAGTATACGGTTGTGGTGAATCGTGTAAACGTGTTGTTACAGGATGGGCTGCCAATCTGTGGGGGCATAGTGCCTTCCTGTATATACCGCCCCAGAATTTTCCATCGCAGCACCGATACTGCCACGTTTTCCTTCTGTTCGTTCGCAGGCAAACTTTGAGACCTTGAAGGGGCGCAAGTTTCACCGCTGTCAAGGGGTAGGTCCCCCGAGTTTGGTCTATCGCACACGTGGTACGACCACCCGTTGCTACCGTGGTGTATGGCAGGTGTTCACATGTGTCACGTGCCCGCTGTAAGAGGTAGCGGGCTGTTTACGCTTTTGAATAATGGAAGATGGACTGTTGAGACACGGGATACTATGGACATTAAGACAGAGGCTTCCGTGTTGCCAATTATAAGCGTCCACCAGGCAGACAGTGGACTGGAAGCCAGAGCTGTCGGCTAGGCTAGAAAATTGCGGCAGGCGGAAGAGGTATTTCGGAGTTGAAAACACGCATTGCAGTGTCGACTCCTCGCGAGTTCGGGAAGTGTTGGAAAGTTTGCGACGGCTGTCGGAGGTTTTAGGTAGTGAGCAGAATGTGAAACTTTACTGCAGCACTTTGCGGTGCAAGGATCCGGTGCGGCTATGCCGTGGTATGGGGTATCAGCCATAGTTTGCTACCCCGGATCATACGGCGGTTGGGTAATCTTCCTATGGTTGGACCTTGCTTGCCCAGTACCAGCGCCGTACGCATGCCTAAGGACAATGGAATTGTACACCAACACAGTCTACAAAATGGAAGGATTCGGTAGGTCGGAGGCGAGCTGTCCATCGGGGCCTGCAAACGCAAGTCACTCATTTTGCTCTGTTTTAAGGAGGTACGGCGGACATCCTCTGTTGCCTAGTGATAGAGGTTTCTTCACATAAACACCAAAACTTCGACAGCTTACCGCTGTTTCGTTAACTGGCGTCAGAGTCATAATCTCTCCGTCTAACAGCCAGAAGTGGCCGATTGTAGTGTGCGTATTCTGGAGAAGTAGAATGTTTCCGTCACTGGCGATGTACAGCAGGTACGATGTGACGGTTTTATACGTTAGTTCTACCAATGTTGCGCGGCGTATACGGGGGAAGAAGACTTCACGTGTGTTCTGTGCGAAGAATAAGTAAAATGCTTTAAACTTAACATTATAACGGAAGCTCAATGTAATCTAATTATAAGACGCGTATTTCAGTGCTGCGTTACTCGTAAAACGTTGTATACCCCGTAAACGCATCTCTGAGATGAATATGCTTCGGCCTCCAAACAGCACACTGGGCTGCCTTTTGTTGTTCATATGTGTACACGCTACTTATGTAAATAAATAAATAAATACATAAATATTTTATTCTCGACTGTGCGAGGCACGCTCATGGAGGCATGATCAGATATGTACAACGGTGCAAACATTTTAATGCAATTGTAACAGTGACGTAGAAAATTGTTCATATATCCATGATTGGAACTGTACAATGTTGAAAATGCGAAACAATAAGTTGGCTGTCATGAGATAAGGGGCCTCAGCTAATAAGAGATTGAGAATCCTGAATGATCCATTGCAGGTAATGGAAGAGCCCGGCACACAAGGAAGGCAAAGGTCAACGTATCGTAGGATGTAAAACGACAACAGTATTTGCAGATGTAGAAGTCCCAGTGTAACGATCCTATGTAGAATTGTGACGCTAGTTGAGCAGCCAGTGTAAAGTTATGGGCTGTGACTTTATTCGGTGGCGAGTCACATACGCCACGTTGCAGTGTTGTTAAACGGACATTTGTGGCTTTTTTGTAGGGAGAACGCTTGCCAGGCGAAAACCCACCACGTCCTGGAACACTGCCGCCAATCCATTGCATGGCAAATTGTAACTGGCTATGTTTCTTGTTGAACGTTTGTTTGCTCGGTTATTCGCAGTCAGGTTGCGTCCCATTTTCCTGCTGGCTGATGCCATACCTGGTCGCCTACTGCATTCCTGGGTCCTGTCAATTGGTAGGTCGGGTACTAAACATTCTTACTAAATATGATGTGTGGATCCTTCGCAGAACCACGTGAAGTCTTCACTGATTATGTATATTTGCCGGGGAGCGAAGAATTCGTGTCCAGCTACCCTCACTGGACATCGGTGGTTGCAACCTGCTAGCACATGAAGTCCTTTTTTCGGTCGTCAAAGTCCTTCAAAAGTCCTTCAAAGCCCTTCAGTAATTTATGAGTGGCTTCTTGATCTACTCCGTATTCCAGCAAGGGTTGCACATATATGTGTAGGTTACGGTAATTTAAATATAAGCATAACATTGGTTAGTTGCTTCATTCTGTCAAAAAATGCTATATGATTTCTTAAAAAGTGTCATCGACCCACCTTTTGAATTTTGCNNTTGGCCCCTAGGTTTACCAGTTGGGAAACTTGTGGTAACTCATGCGCCAAGCAGGTAACGCTTTTTTGGACTAGTTGGCCCTAGTCTTAAAATGGAGCACTTTGCGTAATTCATTGGTAATTGCCATAGAGCAGTCCAGCCCTAAGGTTGCTCGAGGACCCGTTGAAGAATCCTGAACCTATTGAAAACGCTAATTGTGTGTCAACACTTTACCTCATCTGCAAACATAAGAAATGACAACCCAAACAGTTCGGGCGGCTCATTGGCCTACAGCGAAAATACCAATGGACACCGCAACGAACGCTACTGGCAGCCACTGAGGACTGACTGAGCGAAAGACAGGCATGATCCCGCAAAACTACACATCTCTTCCCCTTCTAGAAACGGGGTACGCTATTGTATTGTATGCCCTGACATTCCATAGGACCAAAGCTTCAAGGAGAGGCAAAACTGTGGTGCAGTCTCACGCGCCTTGGTAAAGTCAATAAACAATATGTTTACCGCGTGACACCAATGCAAAGCAGCCGCCCAAATTTCGCGTGCAACTAGCAAATTAGTCAAGCACCAGTGGCTTTTTCAAAAGTCGTGTTAAAATGAACTAAGCAGAGCAGACGCCCCTAGGTGGTTTTCCAGCACATGCATGAACAACTGCTCCAATAGCTGTACCAGTATGCTTGTCACGCTTACCGGTCTAGAATTGGCAGGGAGACGCCTGTGTCCCTTTATTAAAACTTCGGCCGAGGATAGCATCCTTCCAGTCCTAGAGAGAGGAGCGGCTGCCGATCCATAACCAAGACAAAGGGCCACTTTGTCACATAGATGTTTGCGAGTTCGTACCAAAGCTTCGTGTGAATACCATCCATTCCAAAGGCTTTAGCATGACTTAGCCATTGAAAAAGATAGGAAACTTGTGTTTCCGAAATGGATACGTCAGTAAACGTAGGGTGCTGTACGGCTTATCGCTAAGTTAAACTGCGGTACCTTCCCTTCCCGAACAAAAGTCCCAGCGTACTGCGCACGGTGTATACAGGTTTTACTTGAGCAGTGTTGGAAGTAGCGCCGTCGCTGCGTAATACCACTAGGATAGGTGAGCTAACGTTACTACGTCTTTTGCCGTGGGCGGGGTATCGCTTAGTTTTGTGGAGGCGGAAGTTGCCGGCTCCAGCTCATAGCTAAATCTAGAAGCTTGTAAATGATCCTTGTAAGTAACCCACGCGATTCGGGATAACTCCGATAATCATATACCGATTGTACTCTCTGGTGGATCCGCCAGCATCCCGCCCGTATCTTCCTTAGTTGTGTGCGTGAGTAAGTCATGGAGGTTTTTAATGGCAATCAGCTTTACCGAAGTAGGGATGTTGAACATAGATATATTAGGGAGGGAAATCTGAAATGTATTTCAACCCGGCTGTATATCTTCATCGGGCAAGCTGATGCATGGGAATTTAATGCCTTGACTCTAATAGACTGCAACTCGGCGTAAAAAATGTTCGGAATTCGGTCCCTGCTTGAAGCGTAGTCTCCAATAAAAGCATAATTGAAAGAAAAGACACATGTTTATTGGTTCTCAAAGGGTACCATACGCAAGGCCACTCACAAAGCCAACCAACCTCCCAACATCTACGTACAAAGCAGAATGAGCATGACCCTCCTTGTACCTGGTTAGTTGGTCGACAAATTGATGTAAGTATACTTCTTGTGGCAACACGACAAACTCGGCAGCCAACCCTTTTGTCACTGCCTCATTCGGTAGGTCTTGTAAAGTTACCCCCAGTGACTTTGGAGTCGCCAGCCCACGGGCATCCGTTCGTCGTAGTGCTAACAGGCCCTATACAGCAGAGCCTTTTAAACTTGCTTTGACTCTCTGTACGTTTAACTGCAAGAGCTTCAACAGTTACATCAGTTAAGTTAAAAGTAAACGTTTGTTATGTTTATGCCACATCTTATGTATATGACGGTTCCACATTTGCGGTGGTCAACTGGACGGTGAGATCCCAGTGTTACTTCGCCCTGAAGGTATGACACACTGTCCATTACGTCAGAGAACAAGCACGTCTCAGTAAACGCGAATACAACGGGATGTGATTTGTCTGTTTGTCCCCCAACTTTACCCCACTTGTTTCGAGGCTACGAACATTACTGACAACTATGTGCAAACGATTGGTATGGAGCGCCCCGAGTAGTGTGCTACCGGCATAGGCTATGGTAGGGCGGAAGTATGCCGTTAGCTTACCACCCGTAATTCCACCAAACATAGGCCTCCCTCACTAGCTTCTCCACGCGCTTTAAAGATTTGATGTATGCCTTATATTTTAGCTGCATACCCTATACACAATATACCCTATACACTATACGCTATACACTCATTCCGGAAACCTTTAACTTAAAGGCAAAGTGCAAAACAGCTTGGCGCTCCTTCGGTGTAGGCTGCACCACTCACAATTCACGAGGCGTACTTTTAGTACTGTCACCCTATACGTTTCCAAGCCTAGAAGGTATAAAAGCGCAACCCTAGGAAACCCGGTTAGTAGTAAATAAGAAACGCAATGCTTGAATCAGTTAAGGTCGCCAAGCATGCGATCTTTCGGAAGGGCCACCGTGGACACCGCGATTTTCCTAAAGATAACGCTGCTTTAAATAAATGCACCACCACGGCAAGGGGTGTCAACGGCACACGTCAATGTAGCATTGGCCGACGCAGCGCAGACGTTCCTATCCTCCTTAGTAGGAACAACAGTTGCACATTATACGGATTCTGGCAATGAACTGGCAGGCTTTACTGCCTTCGTTACTTGGGACCGCGTATCGACAGAGCCCACCACTGCATCTTTCAGCTTTGGTTTGGTTGTATTGAGCAAGTATTATCTTACGCTGTTTTATCTGCGCAGCTGCACTACCTTGTATAACTTCCCCACTCCCAGCTTTCATTTCAACGTCAGAAATTTTGCCACCTATAGGCACCACCTCAAGGTTTGGTGACTCCTCCTAGCCCATATTATTCATGCAGTGGTCTTAACACACGCCCCGTACACTCCTGCACTTACAAGGCTTTCAACGATTGATCAACCTTCCGTTCTAAAGAACCAACCAAAGTTAACACCATATCCACCAAATTTTCAAATTCGTCACTTTGACCTAGACGGTATGCTTTGTGCTTAACTCTAACTGGGCAATTTTAAATAAATAAATAGTATATGCTCGGTAAAACGAGACACACCTGTAAAGGCGTGATCAAATATGCACACAAGCATAGCTTCTGTGGAATGTTAAAACATTTCGCTTTAATGAAAGTTATAAAAGAAAAGATGTTGTCCGATGAGTGAGCAAACTGTCAGGTAATAATCAGACCCAGGGACATTATGGCGCTGTGGCGCGCAAAAATCCGTCAAAACACAAGTTGGGGGTAATTTCGCCAGGTAGTGATCCGTGAGCACAGGAGCCTAAACGAGGCTTTTTGCAACCAATAACCATTACGAGATAGGGATGATCTGTGCTCCAACAAAGCATTCTGCATAGCAGAATCAGTTGCACAGGTTCGATGTAGAAGGCTGAGGACTGCGTCAGTGTGAAATGCTTAGCTGTGACTTTATTTTGTGGCGAGTCACATCCGCCACGTTGCAGTGTTGTTAAGCGGACATTTGTGGCTTTTTATAGGGAGAACGCTTGCCAGGCGAAAACCCACTACGTCCTGGAACACTGCCGTATTTTAATGGAAAAGCTTGCTGTTTTCTAGGGTACTATACCACTATCTACGTAACGCAATGCAAGCCGCATGGAACTAACGACAGCAGAGGTTACGTTGCATGCTATCGATCAGAGTAGTAACTGGTTCTGAACAACTCGTTCTACAAACAACTGACGAAGCGTTTAATGGGCCCGAAGGCGACTTGGAAATGTATACGTTTATTATCACGGAGAAGGAAAAGTTTTCGGAAGCAACAGATGTGTAAGCCGGAGTACGGTACGCTACGATGCCATCAAGGTAAGCAACAAGCAGATAAAGCCCGCAGTGATTCGATTGCACAGCTTTGGACTCACCAGTACAATACACGAAGCAACGGTGACAATAACAGATTTCCCTGTTTAATAATCCCTTGAAGTTGTCCTGCGTTGGAGTTGTGCGGGTCTTCGCAGGTATAAGGGATTGAACTGCTTCGCGCTGTAAATTCGCATTTCGGATTTAACGCGAGCGATGTGCTATCGATAAAATGCGGAATGGCTTGCTGTGAAAACTTCAATCAGATGTTGAGCAAAATCTCGATGGAAAAATAACAGTATGCAAAATAATTAAACTTATGCGTACGTTGGTATATTGAACACTTCCAAGTCCTTTGCATAACAAGAACTTGAGAAAGTCAAGTTTTCTGTCCAGTAATTTGTATTGTTTCTATAAAAGGAGTCCGATAAAGAGAGCGCCTATGGGAAACAATGCAACCACGCCGTGACAAAAAGAAGAGGTGCAAAGCGATTCCGAGAAAGTTTGCACTTCCAAATCCTTTCGGACCACAAGAAAACTGTTAAACTCCAAATGTTCTATGCTGCATTATCCAAGTACTGTTTTCAAACTAGAATGTTAGCAAAGAAAAACTTGCACGGTGAAACACAACTAACACGCAGTGCCCATGTTGTTGCCAAACTTCGACTCTAATTTATGTGTTGAATTTCTTAGTTTATATTCGTGTGAACGCAGGCGCGAAGCAGCCCATGTTGGTTCCAGCTGCCAGCAGGTCTTTAATGGTAAAGAAACAAATAAATTATTTTTCTCCTCTACCCGGGTACGCCATTAAATGCATGGTCAAAACAATAGTACAAAAGTTTATCAAGAAATGTACAATGGTATATTTAGGTTTTTACCTCTGTGGATGCATAAATTTATTTATTTGGGTATGTATGTTGCCTGTGTGTGTACAGGTAATGCTGTTCTTTTGATCGCGTTTGACCGCATCGCCGGTGCCTGAAGAAATCTGTGACGTCTCTGGATTTAATATGCTTGTCAGCATAAGGTTGTGTCATGCCCTTGTTTAAAGACGTCCCAAATGCCACCTAACTGTGTTGTTAAACGAACACTTTGGCTTTTTATAGAAAAAACGCTCACTAGGCGTAAACCCTCCACGCCCTGGAGCACTGCCGCCGAAAAATTTGCTCGAATATGTTAAATTTAAACCACCCTGCTGGCACCAGGTGGTTGTTGCGCTGACCGTTTAACAACAATGTGACTTGACGGATGCTGCCCGTCACTTAATATCTTCACAGCCCCTTGCAGCATAATGGCGAAGCATTGTATATCCGCATCGTTATGCTCAGCCGATCAATTATTTTAAATTCATAGACGTCACGCAACCCTTCAGCATTGGCGACAAGTTTAGATACCGGCAGAGGTAGCAGAACCTATACAAAGCTAAGCAACGCAGCCACACACGCTTACCTGCACACATAGCTACATGTAGTTATCAAACTATATGGTTGGCGGCATCCGGTTTTGGATTTGCCTGTCACTGTGGCCAGCTACAGGACGCCTGCGCCTACAGAGGGACCATGGGTGGCTTGCGCTGCTACACACACAGCCCCATCCACACACCCCATATCCAGTGTAAAACCAGAGGAAAATGACCGGGAGGCATGCGGATGTGAGCCAAGTTTCATCAACGAAGCCGGCCCACACTTCTGCAAGGCAAACACAGGCACGCTGCATTTGGGGAATCAAGTGCACACAAGGCGGTGGCTGGGCCGTAGTCCGCTCTACACTGAGTGCATGGAGCCACTCTTCGTGCCTTGCACGACCACAAGGACTGTGCACCCGTACCCTCTAGCAACGCCCAACCGTATCCTGTAGCCAGTATGGACGAGGTAGTGGGTACAAGACAGGTGGGCACCTTGTCTACATGCACATCACGCGCATCCACACCTGGGATGCTACACAACAGCCAAACGTTCGAAATGCTGATATCGAATAAAGTAAAGGCTAAGACGACATAAATATTCGCTAAATGAGCATATAGAAGCAATTGGTTCTTAGTGAATTCGTGATATGTACAAAATGTCCAAAAGTTATTTAAAAAATACCACGCGGTAAAATTATGCAAGTTTACCACAATCTGAGTGAGCGACGTGTGCAAGTAAGAAGAAGATTATCAAGTACGCAGAACAAAGCAAATAGCATGTAATGAATTTTATCCACATTAAAACACCTAGTTTAAGTGTGAGTTGGTTTAGCCCAACTGCGGTGAAGAAGGATCTTGAATGCAACCTCAGCCTCAGCAAGGGGCATGTCTCGCTTGGCCAACAATAGTTTATTTGTTATTTATTTCGAAATATCGGACTTGCACCTTACATACGACAGCGTAGTAGCAGACATGTAAGTTAAAACGGAACCTTGACCTCAGTTAGTAATAATACTGTGCATTCCTTTACTGTGCCCACTGCTATGGTTCCGTAAAAAGACCTACCGCTGTGCAAATTTCGGCTTCCATTTCCGCAGCAGTGATTGTTATTTCGACCTAAAGGCTTGGAAACATCAAGGTGAAATTGGGACTAGACCATGTGAGCGGTGTTAAACACGGATGCACGTGTCTATAAACAACGTGATCGACACCCTTATACCACGCTTTTCTGCTATCGTTCTGTTCGTTACACCGCAAGCGGACCAACGTCGTGTGCGTGAGCGGCGTGGTTCACAGATTTAGATGGCATTGTTAGCAGTAGTAAAAGCTGCATTATAAGGAAGGGCTGGTGGAATAGGGATATACTGCTTTTAGCTCCTTTTGTCAGGTGCTCGGGCTTAGGTAGTGGCTCAGTGCGGCGTATATGGTTAATCGCTATGTGCATGTGTAGGAACACGGTACGTGTTTTGCCATTAGCTCATGAGGTGATGTGTTCGTTGTCCATGGTTTAAGCTAGCTTTCAGATGCCCCAGGTAGAAACTTCGTTCGCTGCGTGCTTAATTAATGTGCAGTGAAAGACTAATTTCGCCTTCAATGTAACATCCTTCATCATTGATTCAGGTCCACTTTGGTGCGGGAAAGAATTTACCAATCATATTTACCTTCAAAGACTCTTCTCTGCTGGAAGGCTGTCGCGCTGAACACCGGGGCGCATTGAGCACTGAGGGCTTTGTTTGGCGAACCTAGTGCAGCTGGTTCATAAGGTCTTAGGTTCGAAGTGTGGTACAGAGCAGAAGGGGGAAGACCAGTCTTAGCTTGTTCAACTTCCATTTGCTGGCTGGATAACGCATTACTTGCAGACATATGTTTACCAAAGGATCCGCATACCTGCAGTAAAAGCAGTGGCATCCAGGCGTAAGCAGCGCGCACTTAGCCAACCGCCTCTTGAAATCTTCCGAATAGGTACTGACAATATATTCCTGGTGGTTGTTCTGTTGATTCACTACCTGGGTAGATAACGTTACGTCGGAGCGGACGGGGAACCTCTGTGTTTTAACAGCTGATAACTGTGAGCCCGTGTCTCATATCTACCTTTAATTGGAGGAGCCTCTGCATCTCCGTCACCAAGTATCCTTTTTGGATGCATCTTGTGTACACCAGATCCCCACGGCGGCGAGTATAGTACAAAGCGAACACCATCCTTCGCTGAAGTCGAACGGGATAATACAAATCACGCTGCACTAAAACTGCAGTAGGCCCACCGCTGAACCTTCTCGAGTAAAGCGCACTCAAACTTTTGAGCGTATGCAAAGCGGGTAGTCCATATTCTAATACTGTACGAACATGAGAAGGAAACCAGAGCTTGAAGACCTCAGGCAGCATTGTTGAAACTTACCGTATGGCGCAGTGTGCACCGTTGGCGGAGACCACTTTCCGCAACCTCTCCGGGATGTCTTTAAGTTGGGGATACAAGCAAATCCAAGTCCTTCCCAGAAGACGCATTGCTCAACAGGAACTCACCAATGCCGTAGATGACGAAAGTTACTGGAGAGCCGAGCAGAAGGACAGAGCATGTTGTATGGGTAACTGCCACTTTACAGCCAAGTGGTGCAGTAGATCAAGCGTTAGTTGTAACTTATCCGAATCAGCCAACCCAGATACTTCAGGCCATAGTTTGCCATCATCAGCGTAGATCAACCAATCAGGTAGAGGCAAATCTGGAATGTCGTTGATGACTATTTGAAACTTTCGGGACCAAGTACGGAGCCAGGTGGAACCCCACTGTTCAAGGGGACAGGTCCAGAAAGAACCTCAATGAACATCACCTAAAAATTACGACCAACCAGCAAGCAGTGCTTCAGGAGAAGTAATTGTCCGCGATGCCAATCTTCCGGAACATAATAAGCAACCGTTCATTTGGAACCCTAACAACTGCCTTACTGAAATCAACAACAACACTTAGACGATTATCTGAATCCACTGCCTCTGCCCACGTCTCGCTGGCAAACAGTAGGTTAGTAATAAACTAGCGCGCTCACCCGAAACCACCTCAGGCAAAAGTCATGATGTCAAGTGTCTCAAGAGAAAGCTTGAAAGCTCCTTTAACATCCTTTTCATTTACTTACAAACGATTTGCGTCAGACAGAGCGGTCTGTACGTTGCTGGTCCATCCCAGTTTCCTCCAACGTAGATTGGTCTCACAATATCTACTTTCTAACGAAGTGGTAGGTGTCCAGCTTTCACGGAGTGCCGAAAAATTAACAGTTTAGATCACTGTCAAATTTTATTACTTTCCTCAGGAAGTTGCGAAGAGTTCTAGTCCAACTCGCGGTAATTGCCATGTACTCCAAGCAATTGGGATGCGTGAGCATAAATGTAGTAAATACCGAGGCTACAGTCGAGTATCCGGATGAATACTGCGAAGCAAAAGACGACATTTTGCTACATCGGCATAAATTATAGTCATCGTTACTCGAATAAAAGAAAAGTAAGCCACATGCCGCTTTATTAATCTTTTTGTGTACGAGAAGAGCATTTTCAGGTCACTATGAGACTGCTCTGCTAGACGACGCTCATATTGTTACTGCTGCTTGCGTTATTTCTGTGTACACAAATTCAAGAGCACTATTTATTCATCCTATTCAGGCTCAAACGGTAAGAATTAGTATCTGTCCCGACATCTTCGTTTTCAATGGAGCAGGGTACTTGGATCACTACCTATCCAAAGACAACATTTGGAGAAAGATCAGTCAGCAATATTTGGTACCACTTAGTCCACAATAGAGAGCGATTTTAAGCGCTTGGTTTCCACGTGGTATCGTGATCCATTTCCTGGGAGTTTACCAGCCTATAACAATTGCAGTCACTCGTAGGTGGTGCGGATCGGCTCGCCAGTAGTTCCGGCGTGGTATGCTTCCGTGGCGGATGGTGTCGTCTTGTTCATAGAAAGGAACGCACACAATAGTCACTTGACCCAAGTGGCTTGGGACTCTCTCACTCACATACAAGGAATGTTTGAGGCATGAACAGGTGGTCCAGGGTTTGCAGTGGTATGCTCAGTATTATCCTACTAGGGGACAAGGCCTGTTGTATTAGACATACATCGAGGACAGTTTCCAGTAGAAGAGATCCGAATTCTGCGGAGACATCATAGTGAAGTATATGCCAGTTGACGTTGGGACAATGAAATCTGTTAATATTAAGCAATCCTTGCCACTGCCGTGCACTTTACTCCATTCCAGCATTCGAGAACTTAAGGACATTGTGTGTCGGTAGACAACACAAACCATGAGCAACTTGTGTCTGTCGTGAACACGACACTAAAGTACAGATGAACCACCAAATGTATCAGAAACAGCCTGTACAGTAAGAACACTCAACTTTGACTCCTAGCGGTCGTTGAAACGCTGCTGTTCTCTAGTTAGGTGAATGATCTACCCTTACGGAATCCGCGGTTAGCTGAACTGAGAAGGTTAAAAGTATCCAGAAGATACTCCACAGAATCCCTGACTGGTTATTCAAACAACTTAAACATTAAGCTTGTCAAGCTGACAAGACGACGCTACCACAGCCTTTGCAAATCAGCCAGAAGATTGCCCCATTCCTTTCCGAAGGTAAGGCAAGCTGTCGAGCGATATGGTAAACATGCATGTGAGTGGGCCACTAAGCCTTGCGGCCAAAGCATGCCACAGCTTTGGACGAATTGTATCAGGGCCGGAAGACCTGAAGAGATTTAATCCTTGCAATAACTCGAAGACTCGTGTCTCGTTTATGCTGCTTTCAGTTAGGCGAAAATCCTCCGGGACCCTTGTGACTAGCTCAAGCTGCGGTTAAGATGTCTGACGAGAAAAGACATCAATACACTTTCGCTAAGTATACAAGCCTTATCATCGTCGGTGTGCGCATGGATCCCGTCAGCACATAGTAGAGCTGGTATGGAGGAGTTATACCGCGGCGCCGCTTTAAGTTTGCAAAATACTTGGATTTTTTGGGGCTGCGTCAGCCAACACCTTTTCGTACTGCAGACAAACATTCCTAAGGCCTTGCTTACGTCTAATCCCAAGCACACGATAACTTAAATAAGTGCTGTTTGAGGAAGCCGCTTGTTAATTTCGCTAGCAATTAGAGTGCTTCCTGAGCAGGTGTTTATCTATATGGTCCATCCAAGGGGAGTGCGTTTGTGTACCCTTTCATTTATGCTTGGGATGTAGAGAGAAGAGATGTCAATAAAATATGCCTTAAATCGCTTCTGCGCTGTCTCAATATTGTCAGCCACTGTGACCACGCAACACGGAACTGAAGCTTTGCCTCGCTTTACGTTAAAATTTCTCCACCATATCATTGGACAGGCCTCAGTGGTAGCCTAATGCCACTTAGTTGGAGCACCTCCAAAGGATATGCAGACGCCATTATCTCCTAGAAGACAGCTGTAGATAATATTACGAAAACTTTTGACTTCGCAAAAATGAGCTCTGAGGTAGACAGAAGCTAATTGCTCATGTACCTATTCGGAAAGCTTACGAACTGCTGCAAAGTTGGTTGTAACCTTTGCTCCTGGAGGTTGGCACCGAAAGTTTATACTGCCAAACTACGAGATAGATCAGCTTGACACACCTCAGTAAAGTTGCCATCCTTCAGTAATATACAAGTACTAGCAGCCTGAAGACGAAAAGGCTCAATAACCAACCTGGAGGTACTTTCAGTATTTCGATATACCACTAAAACTGTAACCTAAGAAAAGGAATGACAAAACCGTCGCCAGAGCTTCCACAGTTGGATCCGGTGACTACAAACATAAGTTCGTAACACCTGTAGCTTAGCATCCACCTAATGAGCCACGCCCTTAACTTGACGACGGATGGAGCCATCAGAGCTAAGCCTGCTTACCCAGGTAAACATACTTCACCTTCTGTGATATACGCGGACACTTAGAATTCAGCGAAGGCAAGTTTATCGGGACGAGATTTCTCCACAAGTATCTTCACCACGTGCGTCTTGATATTTAATTCACGCCTCATTGTTAGGCACTAGCCGAGGGAACAAGGCAGGACCAACTCTCGGTCCTACGCTACCAGCAGGGGTTCTGATAGGTCATAATTTGACTCCCGGCTGACCATCTCTAAACACAGAAGACCAAGGCATTGCTCACCAGCCACCAGCCTACGCTTGAAGCTTTCGACCGTTTCCCTTAACTTCCGTCGACCAGCCAGTAGGAGCGCCGGCTTAACGCTAGCGCTGCTACCCATAAGTTTACCGCAAAGCGCAGTAATGCTTTGCGTAACTCCGGGGTTTAGAAATCACGAGAAATATTCATATTCGCGCATTTGGCGTATAGACAGGGAGCTTTCGCCTTCTGGTTATGTACTTGTTAGTAAGACCGGAGAAACTAGGTAGAAGTATCTTGTTGATGGAAAGCTTGAAGCTTTGGAGGACGTCCGGCATGAGTGCCCTAGGAAGCGCAGCCGCGGTTTCCGCAACCTTCCAGAAGATAACGCTGTTATCATAAAAAGCAACCCGACAAGGCTTATTCACTCCACCAGTCTTCGAGTTGACCACAGTTTCCACTAAAGTGGCAGCTTACAGAATGCCTTTCTTTGATAAAGTAGCTGAGGTACTTACAGTTGAGGCTCCGCACTCCACCTACAACTCCCGGTAGTCTAGGCCTTTTAGAAGCTGTGGGTTTGTCCGAACTCGAAATGGCACATTGCTTCGCCAAAGTAGCTGTGGTACTTGGAGTTTAAGTTGTGCTCTAGCTCCAATACCTTTCTGTCTTCATTACCTTCAGGCATCGAGGGGGCTAGCGGACTTGCTTAGCCAGCTTACTCTTGCTTTTATTAGGTGCAGGGGTTAGAAGGTTGACCTTGCATTGGACAGCGTCTAGTACTGCACCAGCGAGCTCGTTAGGGACCTTGTGTGTAGCTGGTGCATACGAAACGGTCGCCAGTACTTCCGAAGGCGTCCCATCAACAGCAGGTGAGATTGGCTGCATGGCTTTCTCCAATAATTAGGCAGCAACAGAGACTCCCGTTTTCCTCACTAGTAATCTCACATTACGAGTAAGCGATGTGCGTAAAGACCACCTCTGCTGGGTTCCTAAGCCGACGTTGCTTGACGTCTCCTTAGTGACCTCAAGACCCGTTGATTGTTCGCTACAACATCTCAGACAGTTGCACAGCATGCTAATGTTAGTTGTGAGCATAGCATACCGACTCATCCTTCACGGGCTTTGAGCAGTGTTGGCTGCCGCATGCAGCATTACCTTAGCCGAGTAAAGCAGCTTAAGACACTGTATCGCTCGGATTCAGTAACTCCTACAGGTCGCCTTCAGACAGTGAGCAACAATTATCCACAAGTAAAACCTACTACCTGGTAGCTGCAGGGCAGTCGACGGAAACCATTAGAACAAAGCGCAAGACGGAGTAAAACACACAAAGGCACCAGAAAAGCAGCCACTGGCCAAATCCGAAAAGGTGTCTGACGGTTGGTAAGTTTCAATGGACGGATACCACGTTGTCCGGGAAAACGGAGCTCCAAAGTCTTTTGGATCAAGCAAACTTTGACAATAACCGACCTTTTTGAACAACACTTGTAAATACTACCCATAAACTGCTTTTTGAAAGTAAAACCTCAAAAAGCGACCCCGCTAAAATATT
Organism: Dicrocoelium dendriticum; assembly: GCA_944474145.2. NCBI lineage: Eukaryota > Metazoa > Platyhelminthes > Trematoda > Plagiorchiida > Dicrocoeliidae > Dicrocoelium > Dicrocoelium dendriticum. The sequence goes on along the minus strand of OX104061.1, from coordinate 21,152 downwards.
TCGGTTGACGCCAAGAAGAAGGAAACCGAAGTCTATACAGTACTCCACCTAACAGGCTTTTTGTTTCTTGGATCATGATACCAGTTGTGCTACCAGTTTGAATTAATGATTAAAACAGGCACCTTTTTTGCCTACGCTCCGTCTTGCTGGTTGTTGCCTATGCTGCTTCTACTTGTTTACGGTGGAATCTGATCTCTCACATCTGGTGGGAACGGGTTTACCTGCCAAGGTCATCCGCCACAGCCGGGAGTATGTTAGTAAGGTGGGTTATAATTATGTAGTTAATAGCTTTGTAAATAATATAAATAGACCTTTAGCAGATGTTGGTAGGAAAAGCTGTCCTATAGGTTTTGTAGTGCTATATTTTACCGTAACCATGATAGCAGGTCCACGCTGCTTCCAGCGGCATAAATGAGATAAACGTGCAGGTGTGCTAGAGGACAAGGAAACTGTGACTTTTGTTAATTGATAACTAACACGTGGTGTATTTTTGGTACTATAATAATGGTAATATACAGAAAGTTAACGGGAAATGAGTGTTATGTTTACTTTTCAAGGGGTGTTAGTTGAATTAGATTTACAGAACTTCTAAGATGTAAGGTTAGCGTGAACCTGAAAATCCGTGTTTAAGAATAAAAGTGCCTTGGAAGGTGATAGGCTGGTGACCGGATAAACCGAAGTGCGTCATGTAGGCAAGTGAAACTGAGATGCGAGAATATATCGTTACGTAAAAGATTTGTGAAGGAATGTAAATGTATAAGGAAAAAGTAATGCTGAAGCAGCAGAGCCACGTAGTAATTCTGGCAAACACAAATTTAAGTGAAATAAGGTTACTGGGGAATGGAAATTGATGACACTGACTGTTAAACCTATGTAAGTTATTCCCCGCTGCGGGGGAATGGGATACCACAGCGTGCGTAAATACATGCTGAACTAATAATAATCTAAACGTTCCTGGGTGTTTAATAGACTGCATTAGGAGTTGTCGGAGGTTGTGCCAGGCGTCAGTTATTTGTTAGCGTTTTAATGGTAAGCCAGCAACACGGTTTGCTGTCGCAAGTTGGTTCGCTTCGGTCTACAAGCAATTGGAAAGGTTAACTATTATAAAGAAGCAGAAAGTGTTGGTGTATGGGACCATGAAGTAAGTGAAACATGGAAGGCGGCGTGGTAATTCCTGAAAATGACACACAGGCTATATAAATGACATCTGCGTTTAATGCATTTAGTTTCCGTACTGCGCAGCCCGTGCAATTGCTGTCCTACCACTTGGTACTGAGTTACATACCTTTTCCAGCGAAATAGCTATAGCGCGGCGTAATCACCACAGAAGGTTCCTACATTCGTCTAAATCTGTTATTATCTGCCTGCAAGCATAAAATATTCTTGGAATTTTGCCTTTTGTAGATACACGGGCTTGCGCTGACCTGGACCATGTAAAGCAAACGCTTATTCTCACATCCCACAGGAGTAAAAACATTAAAAATCCAGCGGCACATTCATGAATACAAGCTACACTATTACATGTTTGCACAATTGCATACATACATATACACATGTACACCCCCACTCTGATGTCGAAAATATAATTTTGTAAATGTATAGTCACGCCACGTAAGGTTAACATGAACGTGCGTGTAAAGGCGGGCCTCGTGTTGTTAACAGCAAAAGTTAATTAGTTATTTATTTACTTATTTATTTACTCAACGATTAGCAGTATGATGTACTAAATCACATTCACCGGTTAGCGGCATAGGTATGGTGTTTTCTAAATCCTGATAGAGCACCTTCGAGGGCATGCTGGGGAATGTACAAGCCGTACGACGGTTGTCACGTAGGCACTGTCAGGGTGGGCAACACTGTGCACTGATATAGTAGCGACAAGCATGTTACTGGTCCCTGAACTTTAGTTAGGTCATGTTAGGAATCTTTAATAATACATTATAAAGGAGTGCATATATGGTAAACAATAGTTTGGAGGTTACCGCAGCGTCACTTACTGCAGATTGTTTCGTAACTTCCAGGAAAACGATTGGCTGACGTAGTGCGTGTAGCTTTAGACGAAATACGTGTTTGCTCGAGAGAATGTAAGTTCAAGAGTCCACTTAATGTTAAATTTAAAGCACGGTTGAATAGCAACCGCAATAATGCGAGGAAAGGAAGTCTGGCGGAGGGACGGGGCCCTCAGGTAGCACGTTTTACAAACTACTGCTATGGAAAATGTGGCTCCTCTGCTAATGTAGAGATGCACGGCAATACGATAGCGGATGGAAAGGAATTCCGTACGGAAGAGCCTTAGGACCATTGGCAACTTTAATAGTCAAACTGGGAAGCGGTCGAATCGCGCGGAACCCAGACAGTAGGAGCAGGAAATGGTTTCTCCTCAGAAGGTTGTGTTCTCATGTTTGCACTTGAAGGGACCCACAAAGTCAGCATTGAAATTACATTCGCTAGGAGGAAGCCTAAAGCGAAAACAAGAGGCGCTTACTTTTTATGGTGGCGCAATTTGGATATCGCATTGGGAGGCCACAGGCAATCATGCAGTTATTCCGTTGGAGGATACGCGCGTTTGTGACCATTAGGGCCAATGCAAAAGTATGTCGTACAGCAATGTGATCCCAAGCCAAAATGTGGCCCGCGCAGTTTCCATGGTCGTGGTACAGTTAAGGTTAGATGTTGCATGACCGGTACGGTTGCACAAGAACAATGCCGCCAACTGCAGTGCTAACTTTTATTGCTGGTGGGTATATTTTAATAAGCCGGTGCTAAATGGGATTTTTAAACCTTATGTAGCTATTCTCGTCTAAATAAAGGGCGCTTAAAACATGCATAAATTAGCAAAACTGGAATATGGGAATGTAATCAAGCACCTGCGTGCACCGCATGCATAGTTTGGACAGGTAGTGACGGATGATATCAATTAAATGGGTAAACGGAAAATTGAGCAAATGAAACCAGCAAACAATTTGTGCGTTTGACGTGGTGAGGTGGTCCCTGCACGCCTATTGTATAGAATTGCAAGGTTATTATGTAGTTAGGAACGTCAATAGGAGGAAAATAGGGGCAAAATTGGCAGTTATGAGCCGTCATTGATTGCGGAAAGGTAACTTACCGGTTAATACATCCATTTATCCTTCTCAGTGTTATGGGCGCAGTCGCGTGGATTGAAATAGTCCCTGAATGGTCCAACATGTGATATGTCGCAAATGATAAAGCTGTTGGTAAAAGCAAAGAAATAGGTCTCCAGCTCCTATCATTTCTGGAAATCCTAAGACCTGTTAAGACAACGGTTAGACACAGCTTCCAAGGATATTGCTCAATAAGTTAATCGGTGAAGGAGTAGCGAACCACCCACTGCACCTAGGTCCCAGTGCTCCTGCCGCTGCAAGCCGGCGGGTGTACACACCTTGCTTGTTTAGCGGGAAACGCAGGGCTATATGACAGAGGTGGACTTGGAACTGTCCGTTAGGTCGTTCAAAAGCACGGTTAAGTAAAAACAGTTTGACTGCGGAGCCGCACTGAAATAACAAAGTACTGTTACCAAGCTGCGGGGCCACTTTACAAATAGTAATGTCTTTGTGGGAGGCGAGGATGCTTGGGGGCATGGGCGAGTTACGAGTGCACTACGTTGCCGGAACTCAAAGGGTACGTAGTAAAGGCACCTGGCTTTGAACCTCGGTTGGCTTCCTGTTTAATGCGGACGCGAATGTTGCAAAGATAGGCGACGGCATTCATAGCTGCGGCGCATGGCTACCGTCTATAGTGAAGGATACGTGAATTCAAATGGGGAACTTGCGCGTTATCTTGTGTTGACACCAGTAGGCTGGTGACGACGTAGGCGGAGACTACACAACAAGGCGGCATGGGCAAGGACGTAGGGTGTATACTACGTGCTTCAAAATATAGGGTTGAGTCACTTGGCTGTGAACATCGGTGGCTTCATGGTTACTGCGGACGCTGGGTAAGGTAGCGACATTCATGGGTTCGCCGCATGGTTACCATGTGTTTTCCAATATAAGTGCATGCAAGTAACTCACTTACGTGTTATCGTATGGCGAAGAGTTGCGGCTGGTGGCGATGGTGGCGGAGGTGCTGTTGTGGTGTCATGTAGGAGGGACAACAGACTTTTGAATACCGGCTGTTGGTTAAATCCTACTAGCTGCGTTGGCATATTGTGTCTGCAATCCGTGCCTTAGTGCTGTATCCGCTCTGTTGATACTACAGCTCTCCGGATTCCCATGCCTCAACTAAGCAAAGCGCCTAAGGTGCTTGTACAACAGTTTGTGGTATGAGTTTGATAGTGCCATAGTTGATGGACTAAAGCATGGAAACCGGCTGGCCCATGCTTGCCTTCGGCACGTGTGCTACAACTATTATACCCGTGCACCCTATATGCATAAACAACTGTAACCCGTGACACTTCGTTCACCTTCACTAATGATAAACTTCAGCAGCAACAAACGTCTATGGCGTGCAACCGCAATCCTTTTGCTGCATAACGCTTTATTCAATGTATTGTTGACCATTAGGCCCTCTTTGTTTTTCGCCAGCAAGTCTTATGCTGTAAACTGAGTAATTTCTTCACCCAACACAGCCGCGTGGAACGGCTCTCGGTCTCTTTACCCTCATTGATTTCGTCGTAGTTTCGTATTTTCTTGCGTCTGTGCCGATGACTGGTAATGTGTTCCTCATGGTGGAAACAGTATCGGCTACCGGAAAAGCCTCACGTCGCTTCCATAGATAAATTTATGTTACACGTAGAATGTAAAAGTAGTAAGCAAACTCCATCAACGGTGGCCCTTGCTTAGGCGATATTTTCCGGGGATAGTTAGAAGTCTTTTCACAAACAGCAGCATTCCCCGTCGGAGCTGAGTTAGCGAAAATGCTGAGCCTTCCTCGTCCGTCTGCTCGCATCTCGTTAGGTTGTTATAGTTTAGCTAGCCTGCGTGTCGCCACGCAATTGTCAGTTTCTTTGTGTCTTTACTGAGGCTTTCCGGTCGTGGTTTACATAGCTTCGTGTTTTAGTCGACAGATGGCTGCCGGTCGCTTGGTAGTCTCATTACACGGACCTAGCCAGCTCGGCTGCTTATTATATCACTGAGTGCCTGTTCTTACTCGGTCAGCCACATGCTTGGTGGCTGGACGCTTAACAACTGGGGAGGAAATGTGCTCAGCTGGCATATTAATGGAAAAAGATAACAGTCATTGGTTTGTTGGCTGGTGTAGAGCCGAAAAACGTTCTTTTGTCACCTCTGCCACTTCGTTATCACTGTTAGGTTTAATGGAGTTATTGGTGAACAAGATTCAGTAGAGGATGGATGTAGTGGTATGGCGGGGCAGAGAAGTACCAGCGCAGTCACGCAGTGGAAACGAAAAATCCCAAATTAAAAGATAGCGGGGAGGATGTTCCAGACCAACAATAGCCTCGTGGACGTACCCATAGGATACGTACTATGGAGCCGCCTCGGTTTGGAAAGTGCGCATTGGAGGCTTTTATTTGCGCAGTGGAAGTGGTAGCATATAACCAAGGCACCAAACACTGGGATGGAATTGCCTCCACGCCGCTGCACCTATTTCATCATGCCACTTACGCACTTGGTGATGATACGCGGCAGGCACTTCGTACTTCGTAGCTGTGCGCAAACGCTAGGCAAGCGATAGCCCGCCTTGTGCTACGTTCATCCGGAGAAGGCTTTTAGTATAGGCGTAAATCGGTTACGCAAAGCGTCAAGGATCTTTATTGTTGTCAGTTTATCTGAACTCATGAACCAAATTTACTCCTAAGTCCTACTAAAACTTGACATTGCTTAGAAGCGGTCTCAAGGAAATAGGAATCACCATCACAGGCAAACAACTTACAGTTCATATAAGGATCACTGAAACCCCCAAATATAAAACAATGCTTTTCTACACTATGCATCCTGCTGGAGTCCAAGGACCGAAGGATCCGGTGAATACAAGCGCTCAGTAGACGACTCCAAATGTGAGATAAATCCGTCAAACATGCACAAGACCCTAGATGGCTTTGAAGTCATAGTCGTTACTGTTTGTTTCAACTACGTATGCTTAGCCGACAAGGCGGAGATAGTGCGGATACCGCTTTGTGTGTGGGTGGAACACAGGGACGCAGGTAAGCATAACGAAGGTGCCGGTGACTTATTATCCATATTACACACGGCGGAACCTTAAGGCTACTTATATTGCGCATGGGCGTGGCGTAAATTTCGTTCGTCCATGCATAATACCCGACAATAGTCACTACGGGAGTTTAAGACCTCAAAGATGGTATGTTGAATGCCTTGGTGTACCGCTTCAGCCATCTTAACGCTGCACGGATGCAAGCATATTTTACGCAGAGCGCATTGAACTGCGCTCGAGAGAGAGGGGCCTCATCTGCCAAATTCTTGTTACTTGGATGCCGTAGCGTTTTACCGTATTGGGATAGATAACTCGCAAAAGCCGAAGCATAAATCTGTACGGTGGATCAGTATCTACACATAACTCAATTAAGCTGGCCTTGGTATATGATCTAATACCAAAAATGATGAGACCGCTGCAGAGGATCAACCTGTCACTGGAGTGATATACACATAACAATGAACCTAATAATGAATTAATCAAAAAAATCGACAATGACAGTTTAAGGACCTCCCGTTACATGTGCACGTAAGAAGGCGAAGGCGCCAGGAGGTTGAAGCGCAAGCATCCATCTTACGAAAACAAATATTGCGTAAAAGGAATACCCCGTGCAACCATTAAAAAAGACGTGATAGTTCGTTAGCACTAACATGATTTTATTAATGTTTGTACAGAAACGCGCTGATAATGAACAACCTCATAGCTTTTGAAAGTGCTTCAGAGTAAGACATTCTTTTGGCGTATGGCGTGATTTGAAACTGTGTACCACGCAATTGCTGAGATAGGCATCTCGGATAATCAGTCGATAGGTATGCGGAATCTCGCTCCGTTTTATCCTTGCATGGTGTCCGAACGTGTAGTTACACGAATTCACCTCAGTTGCTCAGAATTGAGAAAGTAAGGCTGAAATTATATCGCAATGCACAGATAGCGCACATGAGATTTGGCACCATGTTGTTCAAGCGGTGGTCGAAGCAAGTTAACCACAGCCTCAGCTTAGTTTGGAGATGTTTTCAAGGCACAACCAGCGGATTAGAGGAGAATTGCTGCTTAAGACCATATTATGACGGAGTAGGATTCACAACAATTTTGCTAAAATTACAGCACTGCCTGGTTACCTTGTGTCCGCTGTCATCCTATCTAATAAATAAATAAATAAATTTTTATTCTCGACAATGCGGGGCACACGTTTACAAGCATGGTCATATTTAGCTAACATAGTGTGATCAAATTGTACAAAGGGACATGTTTGGCATAACAGTGTATGTAAGTATATGGGTGTATATACGTATGTAATTGTGTAGAAATGTAGCTTGTGTTCTTGAATGCGCCGCAGAATTTTTGACTGTTTGTTATCGTCAGGAATGTGAGAATAAGCGATTGATTTTCGTGGGTTGGAGAGCACTTTCCGAATATCCACGGACAAGGGACTTTAGTTTGTGGCGAGTCACCTCCGCCACGTCGCAGTGCTGTTAAGCAGACACTTGTGGCTTTTATAGGGAGTACGCTTGCCAGGCGAAAACCCACCAGGTCCTGGAACACTGCCGCCAAACTATTTGCTGGAACGGGTTAAACCCGATCCACCCAGCTGGCACCACGAGGAGGTTGTTCGGCTAGCCAGCCTAGGATAAGTAAGCTGTGTTGGGACGGGATCAGCCAGAAAACGTTATGAACGCGTTTTGAAGATGGCATCGAGAAGGCGTACTCAGTTACCAAGCGGTTACAAATTTGTGGGTCGGTTGCAGGCTTTTGTGCGACAGCAAGAAACAATCCCTTATCCTGATAAGCGGCCTATTCTAGCTAAGCCGTCATACTATGCAATTGTCAAATAGCTTCGGTGTTATCCTTGAAGTTAATTACTCAGAACTCTTTACCTTACGCTCCTATTCTAAGTTTTCCTTACCTCAACTGAAATGCACAACAGAGACTGCTAGTGCTGTGAATGTGGATAGTAATTGCGTGACCCCCGTATGGTTAGCAGTTTAACCTCCCATACGTGCTGACTACGACGTTCAGTTTTACCTCCGACGTTTACGCATCGCTAAAGCAGTGTAAATAGATTACGACGATAGCAACTACCTTAAATGAAAAAGGTACTCACCATGATCCGTCAGGTCGCACATATACGGAATTCTCCAGACAAATACTATGACGTTTGCCTGCCAAAAAAGAAACGCCATACACCGCTGACCGTTTTGCAAACTGGTGAAACACATATAATACTACTCTCGATGACCGAATGAGAGCAGCAAAAGATCCTTACTGTGACATTCAGTGCGTTTGTGGCAGGGCCTTCATTTCACGGTGTTTCTCCTTGGAATTGCTGGGTCACATTTAAAACATCCTTTATGTACATTAACGTCAATGTGCCTCCCCACACCAACAATGGCATGCTGAAGCCTTCTTGATCAAGTAACAAGGAAAATGGCGCTGAATTCACAGCTAAGTGAAAACAGGATAACCTAATAAAATTGTGAAAAATGCGTGGCACGCACTACCTTTAAATAAGAAGCGTGCACTCATATGAATAACAAAAGGCAGCCCAGTGTGCTGTTTGGAGGACTAAGCATATTCATCTCACATATGCAAATACGGGGTATACAACGTTGTACGAGTAAAGCAGCACCGAAATACGCGTCGTATACTTAGATTACATTGAGCTTCTGTTGTAATCAGATGTTAAGTTTAAATCATTTTACTTATTCTTCGCACAGAATACCCGTTAAGTCTGCTTCCTCCGCATACGCCGCGCACATTGTTAGAACTAACGTATAAAACCGTCACATCGTACCTGCTGTACATCGCCAGTGACGGAACCATTCTCCTCCGCCAGAATACACACACTACAATCGTCCACTTCTGGCTGTTAGACGGAGAGATTAAGCTTCTGACGCCTGTTAACGAAACGGTGGTAAGCTGTCGAAGTTTTGATGTTTATATGAAGAAACCTGGATCACTAGGCAACGGATGATGTCCGAGTTACCTCCTTAAAACACAGTGAAATGGGTGATTTGCGTTTGCAGGCACCGATGGACAGCTCGCCTCCGACGTACTGAATCCTTCCATTTTATATACCTTCCTGGTGTACAATTCCATTGTCTTTAGGCATGCGCACGGCGCTGGTACTGGGCAAGCAAAGGTCCAACCAAGGAAGAATACCTTACCTCAGTATGATCCGGTATAGCAAACTACGGCTGATACCCCATACTACGGCACAGCCGCACTGGATACTTGCACCGCAAAGTGGTGCAGTAAAGATTCACATTCCGCTCACTACCTAAAACCTTCGACAGCCGTTTCCAACTTTCCAAAACTTCCTGAACTCGTGATGAATTGACACTGCACATGCGTGTTTTCAACTCCGAAAGAACCTCTTCCGCCTGCCGCAATTTTCTAGCCTAGCCGACAGCTCTGACTTCCAGTCCACGGTCTGCCTGGTGGATGGTTATAATTGGCAACACGGAAGCCTCTGTCTTAATGTCCCTAGTATCCTATGTCTCAACATTTCTTCTTCCATTATTCAAAGTGTAAACAGTCCGGTACCTCTTACAGCGGGTACGAGACACATGTGAACACCCGCCATATACCACGGGGGCAACGGGTGGTCGTACCACGACTGCAAGCGACCAAACACGGCGGACCTACCGCCTTGACAGCGGTGAAACCTGCGCTCCTTCAATGCCTCATAGTTTGCCTGCGAACGAACAGAAGAAAAATGCGGCAGTATCGGTGCTGCGATGAGCAATTCTGGGGCGGTATATACGGGAAGGCACTATGCCCCCCAAGGATTGGCAGCCCATCCTGTAACAACACGTTTACACAATTCACCACAATCGTATACTTAGTATGCAGTGAGGACTGTTCAGTAAGCTGTCTCTTCAGGAGATTGTTTCCATTTTTAACCCAGTTGGTTGGGACGCAACCGAATAACCACACATTTTGCATCCTGTGCGCCGCCCAGAACGATGTACGTCGCCGCCACGTACGCTGTACTATGGCATTCAACCTTCCTGGCAGCAATTGCCCTCAGTGATCTGTCAAATGGCGCCTCATCATGTGTGTAGCTCAATTTACGCTGGCGGTGCGGCAGAAGGCTTTTGTCCACTGGACTCTTTTTCAAAAGCTGAGTAACCTGGCGGGATATAGCCCATAGCACGTGGAAACGAAGATATACGACCGAAGCGTTCGGATAAGCCCAGGTCATCCACTCGCCTTTGCCACGCATTTATCCATGACAAGGACAAGTACGGATTCCCAGCAAGGTAGCATCTCTTTCATTGCTCCCACAGTTTGCCGGTAGTTGTGGTACGTCGCATTCGGCGGCAACACATAGAATAATACGTACGCCACACCAGCTACATCCACCAGCATACAGTGTCCCAATATATATCCTTCATAATTCACTTGGTGATTCACGTCAGCCAAAATTACTTCGTAGTACCGCTCCGAAATGGTCTCCATCGCTGATGGCAAGGAGAGAAAATGTCGCATCACATTGTCCGCTTTCACTACACGACAAGCGCCGCGCAGCTGCAAAAGCTTTGGTACTTCGTTTGTTTCCACTGTTTTCCGCTTCCGGTGCCCCCTTTTCATCATCCACAGATCCACCGCTTTTAGCGTTCTCCCATGTGCCATTGCTTTATACCTACGTATAACCCTGCTACCTTCAAACAATGACATCACAGAAAATACCTCCTTCTCCCTAGGATCCATCAGCCTCCTGTTTTGAGGATATAACCCTGACTTCCAAAAATAAAAATCATGACAACGAAACCAGTGTGCTTCTTGTTTTTCATAAAATTCGCCCTTCAACACATAAGAAAATTGTGCCTTGCAATCCAAAATGTTGTAACTATGTAGCACTAAGCATAAGATGAGGGTAGCAACCCACCGTTGTTGCAGAACTTAGTTCATCAGAGACAGGCGTTTATATGGCAAAGACAGCCCAGCAAAACGTACGGCATGTTTAATAAGCCAAACCCCTCGAGATAACTTTCAGGTTCAAGTACATAACTGACGACTGTTCTGAGTCCATGCGTTTCCTCCTTCGCTTCAGTTAAACAAACGGTGAAGCTCTCGCTTGTATATCGGCCCATGCGAGTCCTTTAAGCGAATCCGTCACCTCTTCCTTGCATTGGCCGTCTAGCTCGCTTGGTTGGTCCATCTACTCTCACCGATCTGAAACTACCAACCCTCCTCCCCTTTTGTGTCCTTGAGACTCCACATTGCTATGCAACCCGTACACTATGTCACTCCTCGTCTTCTTCGGTGTATCTGTGGTAGATGCCTCCTTGGCCCTCGCCACCTGCCACTCTACGCCTACTCCACAGTATGGTCCCCGGTGTCGTCTCATATGCATTCGATTCCTTCTGAAAGTATTCCCTCCAACCTTTATTTCATATGACTTAGCACCGACCGCCAAGGCACCACACTTTGCTTCCACCGCCATTGCCTATCGCCTAACGGTTGAACCCACCGTTCCTCTCTACGGTTTGCTAAGGAAGTACGCGTGCGCCGCAACCATAGTACCCTTTCTGAGTGCTCCTTCGTCTTCGCAGATTGTTAAGTAAGCGTCTGTGCTGTGGCGAAACTGGGCAAAAATGTGTTGCAAGTACCGGTATCGGAGTTCTAGTTTTTGGCGTTATATGCGCTACCCGGGGCTCAAACCGGTATTCGTTGCTTGAGTGTTGCTATTCTCCAGTAACAGGAGGTACAGACACAAACCAGTGGCCCTAGCCTTTGATACCAGTTGCGTTGGTTGCTTCAATGCCAACACCGCCTTTCCATGAGCTGGGCTGGTTTGCCGATGCACGAATTCCCACTTGTTTGCGAACGCCTGGAAGGCACCTTTGGCAGACCGGGGCTCATTGTCGGCTACCAGCTCCTCCGGTATACCGGACCGGGCGAATTGACATCAGAGCTTGTTGCGTACAGCCTCATTAGGCCTAGCGGTGAGTAGATCGATTTCAAAATAATCACTACAATAATTCATCATCCTTAACTAAGCTTTTCCGTTATGGCCGAATAAATCCACCAACTGCTGCCACGGTCGGTCAGGGAGATCCTATAGCGTCCTTGGTTCACTAGTCTGCAAGGTTTTGCATGAACGGCACGCCTCACACGTCGAGACCTGAACTTTTATTTGACCTGGCCTTCCTAGCCAAAGCGTCAATTGGGTTGCGCGGTTAATTGTATAATTACCACCAAGATGAGCACGATGAAGGTATTTTGACGTTTCTCCTCGAAGCGAGGACGAAAGCAGAACACGGCTTCACTTGAACAGCAGACCATCCCCGAAAGAGGGTTCATGCCAAAAGTAAAGTAGGGTGTCAGTTGCTTCGGCAGCTGCTTATTTGTCTCAGGCCACCCATTTAGTATAAGGTATTGTACAGCGTAAACTATAGTATATTATGCGCATTGCATAACATATAATATAACACATTACGGCAAAGGTTGCAGCTTCCCCTGCTTGGCGCCTTATTTCCTTTTGGTTATATTTTGTCCCTGCCAGGTGCCGTACTAAGTTTACTGCTTCGATCTCTTCTGGCTTATGTTTGGGTACCGACAGCTGAGCATTTGAGCGCGTAAGTACCATGAATCTCTCTGCACCAGACGTATACACAGGATCCACGTCGTACACTTGAAGCCAGATAAGCATACGTGGAGGGCGACGAGGAACGAGATGCAGAGGTTTCCTGGCTATTGGCACAACAGTTTTACGGTCAATACACAATGTTTTCCCTCTTCCGGAAGTATAACCTTCGTAAGGCTTAATGACATAGGCTGCCGTAAGTATCTCCTTCTCAATCTGCTTCTGGCGATTCTCGAACACGGTGAGCGCTCGACTGCGGAAATCCAAAGCTTTTTATCCTGCATTAAAACCGCACCTTTTCCGTCTTGTCCACTGTCATACCGTACATACAAAGGCTGCGCCTGAGGGGTATACCCGAGCACAGGCGCGTTGCTGATACAGTGCATAATAGTTTTGAATGCGGGTTCCTGTTCCTTTCCCCAACTCTGCTCTACGCCTTTGGGGATTCACTGCATTATCGGCGGCATGATACCAGAAACTGGTGGCCAAAGCGGCTCAAGTAATTCACCATACCGGTTAAGAGATGAATTCCCTTTACTTTGTTAGCGGCGGCCGCTTCCCAATTGCCTTACTCTTTCCTGATCAACCCTGACTACTAGAGTTGTTAGCAAATGCCCATAAAACGTCGCCTCGCCTTTCCGAAGTCCAATTTTTCACTTTGAAGCTTGAAGAATTTTGGCACCTAACGCTGTAACAAAAGATGTAGATTAGCGTCGTGCACTTCGTCGGTCAGCCGTACATCAAACCATTGACTACAAGGCATGTTACACAATCTAGATCGTCTACCGCTCGTAGCAACCACCTTTGAAACGTTTCACGCGACACCTGCAGCCCAACGGTAAACGCAGTCAACGATAACGCCGAGAGCTATTGAGAAAGTAATAAGGATAATATATACCTCATCTAGAACCGCGTGCCAGATAGCCGAAGAGAGATCTACCTTCGTGAGTCACATAGCTTTGGTCAGACGCGGCAAACGTTCTACCAGGGTAGGCAGCGCGTAAAGCTCTCCAATCAAAACCCCATACAACGGTATTGGATCACTACACGCAAGCAGTTCGCCAGGTTTCTTAGTAATGATTGTGTCCTGGCTAACAGAGACGGTTGGCTCGTCGGCTTTGACGAGCACACCACCTCTCACTAATTTTCTCAATTTCGCGAAGATCCTGTAACGCAGGACCAGTGGAACTCTTCAAACCCTTAGCGCAGTCGATCGTATCCAAGGCTCTAAGAATAAGTAAGTGATTCTCGCACAAATACCCAAACCTGCGGTTTCTCCCTGGCAAACGTGCCCAAAATGAGTAGATTAAAAACCAAAAGCCAAGTGACTGGACTTAAGCAATACCAAGATGCGGCATAAGCACCTCTTTCATGGTTACGAACTCCAGTGGATTTGAGGCCCAGTCGCTTGGATTAAAAACCTCAAATGTAGCTAAGCCCCTCTAATGAAGACTAAAACCACTCCGCCTATGCAAGCAACCATGATGGGATCAAATTCACATCTTGGGGCAGGGCTTCTTTGGTAGAAGTTTGACAGTAGCACCTGTGCCTTCGATCAAATGATTAGGGTAGCCACATTTTTGCGTTACCCAGCGAGCCGCTTTGTTAATTGTATGACCCGCTTCTGCGGGAGACTTGTGAAGATTGACCGCAATCACATACCAGGAACCAGCCGTTGTTCCTTGTGCCTCATCTGGGGCTTTTCCATCCCCACGCCGGACACCATTCGCTGGTGCTGGTAGGTCTCGTGGTGAAAATTTTGCTGGTCTCCTGTCGCAGTTTGGTAGCCACAGCTGATTTACCTCCGGTAACAGCACACAATCCTCCGTCTGTCGCGCGCCTCGTTTGTCGGTATTGATAGTTGGTCACGGCCAAATGATTGCGTACGTCATTGCACTACAGGAGCGATGAGTTGCGTTGATGTAAAGGCCGCTTTGTCATACTTTCATCATTTATTCATAGAGCGATCCGATCGCCTGGAAGAGTCACCAAAAGGTATACAGAACTTACAGGATCAGGCCAGCATCTTCAATTCGGGGATGAACGCATAGACTAATTCCTCTTGACCCCGGTTGCGCAAAAAGAAAAGCCAGCGCTGGTAGCTCTGGTTGGTTTGACGTCCACAAACTTTACTGAACTTTCCAATAACCCCCAAATTAAATGGATTTTCGCCTTTGTCGTAGTGTGGCGTCGCAAGAACGCGGTGCGTCACCTTTGGCTGCGTATAGCAACATGACTAGGAGATAAGCCATCGGTTGTTCGTCCAACGTTACTGTTGCATATAACCACCCAATTGCACTTCCATAGACGCCAATTACTCGTCAAGTTTCGTGCAATCATGTCCAGTGGGGTAGGCGTCGGAATAGACGCTAGTGCCGCAAACAGCATTCGCGCGCTGTCAGTGGGGTTCGGCTTTGCCTTCTTTGAATCCACTTTGTAGAACGTAGTCCTTCAGAGACCAGTTCTTATCCGGCACAGACAATTCAGCAAAAATTACGGCACTTTTAGCAAGCCGAACTTCTCAATATAAAGTTCGGGTTCAAGTACATATCTAACTACCTTCCTCAGTTCTTGCGTTTCCTCCTTTGCTTCAGCTAAACTAACGGTGAATCAAGCACACGGATATTGGCCAATCAGAATCCAACAATTATATCCATCATGACCGCCTTCCATTGGTCTACTGGATTGTTCAGTCTGTTCACCGGCTCACGGTGAGCATAAACTACCATAACAACCGTTCCCCACGAACGTTAATACGCCTACGGTTTACGGTAGGCGACAGTGCCCTTAGCAACACGGGTACTCCGCAGGTAAGTTCTAGCTTGTTTGTCATTCGTACTGCTGCCTAGTCATAACTGTGTGCACTTAAAACACTGTTGCGCCTGCGACTTAAAAGTTCGGTACGTCGGCCTTACTCTCGTAAAATTGTCCATTATATGTACACAGCCACGGACAACATTTCTCGAAAACATCCACATATGTTGCCAGTTGCAAATGGAGCACCAAGTGACTTCAATTACTAAGGTGGTCTGCTGCAACAACTACATATAATATTGTGATGGTATTTTAATTGCACAAAAATACATCTAATCAACGTGTTCATACTATGTATATATTCAAAATTTAAATAAAGCCAACTCCGAAGTCAAAGTACTGGAGGCGCAAGTTTGCTTTCCGGTAAAGAAAGGAGGACTCGTTTTTCGGGAGTCTACTTTCGTCCTTGGAATCTGCCCAACTTTGAGCTGCGCTTAATTTTTCCTAGCATAGCTATCAAACCAGACTGCCCATAGGCACAACTCAGGTGTAAAGTCCCGTTTCGGTGTAAGGCGCCGTTTTGTTTCCTTCAAATCGAACATTAGGCGCGCAATTACTATCAAACTTTAATTTTCAACGTGTAAGACGTGTGTCAGAGTTATAGCGCAACATACTATTCGAACTCAAACGTGCTTCTCCTGTAGGCTGACTCATTCCGAAAGCTTTTGCTTTTACTAATGGAGCATTAGGCCCTTGGAACGTAGAGAGTAAAAGACAATATCCTTTGCCAGCTTTACCGCCTCCCGTTAGCCACGGGAATCAAAGTAAACGTTAGAAGTACTCACCAATTTAGCCGATGCCTTAACGCGAATTGCAACCAGAGCCGAGCGTACTCAATAGGTAAGAAGTCAATTGATGTTTGAATCACTCCTCCAACTGCTCAGCAACGACCAACACAAGTAGGTTGTTCCACAACTACACTACGTTTGTAGACGGAGTGACGTCACAACTGACTTGGATTCTCCTTTGTTTAAAAAATTTCCGCTGCTGACCCCGAGTCGAATCGGGTAGAAAGATATCCCGCGGTTCAGACCTACGTTCCCTTCTAACGGTACATCACGTGAAAATCAAATCCCCGCGAGTTTGCCGATAAGCTAGAGAGAACAACTTCAGGCGCAAAAGGCGTTGCGAAAAAGGCAGGTTCCGTAACTTTAGAATGGAATTAGGTCCTCACCGATAGACTGTTCAATCAAAGGGCATTTAAAATTGATAGGAGGACGGACAGTGGGTTGGCCATACTAAAGAATTGTATGTACATGAGCAAAGAACACGGGACTGAAGGTCTCGGTAGTCAAGCAGGAGATAGCGCGTCGTATAGCGAAAAACCTCCTGTAGGCAACAAAGGGTATCCTTAAGGTTTGGTTAGTGGACTTTGCTCTAGCTTCACAACGGTGCCAAGGTCCCTCTCAAGATTTCAGTCTAGAAACAAAAACCTGCCGAAGTAAAAACCCCAAAATGGTTGGGATTTACCGAGTGAAGTACCAGAGCATTCATTGTGAGCTATGGGTAACCGGCACCTGATCGATTATTCTTACAACGAATCAATCCTTGTTTTTAGTACACCAGGTTTTGTAGGGCTAGTAAACTCTTGTCCTAGATGTCGCGCGAAAATAAGCACGGATATTAGAAGGCAATTGGAACCTGACCCAGCGGACTGTATTCAATGGGCTATAAGGCGACGCGGACGGATGAAGCCAGATAAGAGCAACACGTTAGTGCAGGTACTTCCAAGACTGTCAATTACTGAGCCGTATGTAGTTCAACTTGAACACAATGTTATGAAGGTTCAAACAAGAAAGAACAGTGTACCATTGAGCAGCAACGAAATTGTACACAAAAGATAATAGTTACCATTTGGGCGCTGCATAGCTCCCCTAGAAGGCTGAAGAAAAGAAGCCTTTGAATGCGTAATTGACGGGTGCATAAACGTGTGTTAGCAAAGCAGCGCCGACTTAGTAGGCGATCGGGTCAAATAGAGGCTCGCCCAATTCGGAGTCCGCTGTGTCCTTTGTGCTTTATCATTTATTGCTTGCCTGGAAGGATGCCATTCAGCGAGCTGTTGGAGCGAGCTTGTCGACCTGCAAAATACTGGCTAGTTCAGAAAAGGCCGACGGGACCTCAAGCTAAGCTACTGCCGCACGATGTGCTTAGGCGTGGTCGCACCACCACCGCACCCCATTTAGCGCCGAAACGACCCTCGTCCCAAAGAGAAAAGGCCATCAACCCACGAAGGATCTACTAGCGTCCCGCGGTGCAGAGGTCCAGCTTTTGCGTCAGGAACCTCGTTGACTACGCCCATCTTCGAAAACTTGTTCGTGCGTGCCAGCTGCTTGAAGAGGAAATTTGGGAGTGTGGGGAACTGTATACAGAAAACCACGCGCAGAAAACACCAGAGAGAACAGACAAATGATCTGTGTGTTTAGATATTTTGGCGTTTGAATATTTTTATACCAAATGGCTTTGCGAATTTTATCCATTCATTTTTTGTAAGGTTGTTCGACCAAAACGCGGCAATTATATATAACATTTACAAAATTAAGCAGATTTACCCCATCCATAGTCGGAAAAACGAACGGACTTACGCACCTCCTGACCACGGCAATTAGTCTTGAGAGGCGGCGGGCTAGATTTGTAATATGCCGGGACGGAGAATGCTTGTAGACCGAGATTATAGTCCGGTTAAACTAAATAAGAACGTTGCAAGTCGATGCAATGACTTGTGACGTCACAAGAAGCATTACCAGGCTGATTAGGCTAGGTGGTTTCTTCCATATCGGCAGACTGCAGTCGGTCGGTGGTGAAGACTTCACGTCGGCCACCGGGTTCAAATGTGTACTTTTCATTCGCTTGGTAAAGCACCTTGCGAGGGCTTATTTACGGCGACTGGGACGGCTGTCGAACACCGCTTGCGCAAAAGACATGTGAAAATGTAGACAGCTTCTCGTGCACGTACACTGATGTTTTCTGCGATCGAGGAGCAGCTAGACGTAGCTCACGCAACTGTTGCGCAGCACGATTAGTGTAACTTCCGTAGTCAAAAGTTGAAGTAGACGAGGCTGGCGCTACCAGCTGTCCGGGCAGCCGAAGTATGCAGCCCTCGACTATCCGCGTTGGGGTTGCGTCGAAATTTGTGTTCACAGTTTTCCTTATAACAGAAAGACGAGTAGGTCTTTCTGCCCATGAAAGATCTGCGTGCGCACATAGCGCGACCTTTAGATGCCATTGAAATCATTCCATCGTGCATTTAGCAGCGGAATGATACGCCGTTGTCTGAATGTGGCTACAGCCTACATCCTTAAGAAACGTGGCAATAGTCGACGAACAACGTGACCCTCGAGCGGTAGTCACGCTGGCGAGACAGCAGTTTTTATATATCAAATGCTCCACAAAACCTAGCCACGGTTTCAGAAGAGCACTTATATATGGGAATAGTTTTCGGCTATCTAATGAGTCGATCGCCGCAGGTCTATATATATATATAGAGAGAGAGAGCTTCTCGAAGGCGGCAGCTGACTTACGAGTTCGGCGTACAGTGGTAAAAGCGTGCATATGGCGTGTGAAAGGTTTCTACCGGGCAGTTCGTTTGCTTATGCACTTTCGTACGTTAACACGGAAGGCAAGCAGTTGTCCCAATACGAAGGTCACAATTGACATCGCGCCGGAAGAACCGTATGGTTACGCGTGTAACCGAAGCACGAACCCCTGGATGAGACAATCCGCGCAAGGTGCCGAACACCCGTCGGCCAAAATTCGCGTTGGACGAATGGGCGCGGCGAGCCAAATGGCAACTCGCTAAGTACAGCTCCGTCTGCTGATTTCAGCGGCACGGGTCGTATGCCTAGTGAGATAGGCTTGTGTATTGTATCAACCGCAGTATCATTAAGTTACGCTGCGTCCCTGGCGGGTAAGTCAATACCAGTGCAGGTGTCTGCAGCAATGCTGGAATTCGGGAAGTGCGTCAACGACAGTGTTGTGCACACCTGAGATATGTATAGCGGTCTTAAGCTGAGCGAACTAGTCTGGATAGCGCTACTATCTAGAAGAGAATGGTTCAGTAGTCGAGCTAAGCATGTAAGTCAGGGTTTTGTGATCGGTAATAACGGCAACAGAGCGGCCATCGAAGACAGTTTGGAAATAACGTACAGCCGTATGAAGGGCTAATAATACTTTACTGTAAGTTCTGTAACGAAGTTCGGCTGTTTGCAAACGTTTGGCGAAAACGCACTACGACCACCAAGCTTCACTACCTTTTTTGTAAAACCGCCAAAACTGCCACGTTAGAAGTTTTGATAATGAATGACTGATTATCGGGGCATCCGGAGAAACGTTTTTACCCCCTTGGATAGTACCGTCTTCCAAAATGCCGTAACGATCGGCATCAACAGGCAACACAAACCATTCAAGAAATTCGATACTGATAATTGCCAACTTATACTTGCAACCATGAAAATCCAAAGCATTTCGGCAATCATTTAGGTCCAGGTTCAACATGCGCCGAACAACTGGAGCCATCGGTGAACCGTAGGCCGTACGCTGGTTGTACGTAGACTTTGAGTGCCCTGTCGTTCCCGTTAGCCGAGTTGACGATGGCTTCTGCTGCCCTGTCGAGGGGGAACGCGCTGGCCGAATGTCCATCCATAGCGTAAAACAGGCCATTTGTTTGGTTATTGACGCCTACGTTTGTCATGCTAGTACGCTGGCAATTCGCTTTCCCGAAGCAACTGAGTCGTGCCTAATGCAGGAAACATGACAACTTCTAACTCTTCAACCATATTGGCATTGTTATTAACGTAATTTCATGACGGACCTGGTATTGCCAGGCTGATAACTTGCAGCGAAAATCTGCGCCTTTTCATTGGACCAGACGTACTCGGTGCAGGCGCAGACGAACAGCAATCAACCGTAGCCAACACGTGATCGGCCTCTGACAGGGTCACACGCTGCTTCGAATTTGTCAGTGCTGGTATCCTGCTGCGAATTAGGGCAACTGCCTCCTGCTTAGGGCCAGATCGATTTGACGACTTGAAGCCAATATAAGACGCGATCTTCCTCGGTGAGAATACGTCGCTGGAGTTACTAGTCTTCTGCTGCGGAAGGCGTTCCAACGCAGCATCTGCCTTGGTAGCTAATTCTTTCTGGGGCGTATCCAGAAACCTCGACAGCGGTACCGGGCACGTCGTTGGGAGACAGCAAACCATGTCCTTTTTTCCGTCTTTACACAAATATAAGGGACCAGCAGTGCGTTGAAGTTCGCGGAGGAACGTTGACGACTTGCAATCGCCCAGCTTGAGTCTAATGTGCGGTTCAAATCGAGTTCGTGCACTGGGCGTTAACGCTCTTAGAAGTGTTAGCTTCATCGTTTTTGATTTGCCTTGGTCGTTGGGCAGGGTAGAATGTCTTCAACCAGCTTTGCAAGCGAAAGATGAACGTGTATGGCAAGCTGATTGTACCCCGGGTAATCCGCCTTCATGCCCTTATTTTCCAGTTCGAACTCAAATATCGCAAACCAAACCTCTAGGCTGGGTTCCATGACAGTTGGAACAGCCAAGGTAAACATGTTTCGACTGCCAAACCACTCGGACGTCCCTTTCAAAATGTGAAACGGTAAGAA